>CM035427.1:137320662-137323162 GCA_020310875.1 Ceratopteris richardii | reverse complement strand
AATCTACACCAGCTTCATAAAACAATGCATAATCCAAAGGAGCACTCACATAACATAGAGTGCACCTCAGAGCATCCAAATGTGGCTTCATGGGAACCTCCATAAATTGACTTTCAAGTCCAAAAGTGTAGCTTAGATTAGGCCTTTTAATTGTGAGATATATTAAGCTTCCCATAATTTTCTTGTACATAGCAGTATTTTCCAATTCTTCACCTAATGTAGTATCCAACTTCAAATTTTGATCTAATGGCATAGAAATTGGCTTGCAATCAGCCAAACCATACTTTTGCAGCATATTCAAGGCATATTGCCTTTGTGACATCCATATACATGTTTTTGTATGTATAAACTCAATGCCCAAGAAATAATGCAGCACACCAAGATCTTTCATGTTGAATTCCTGCATAAGAAGTTGTTTTACCTCTTTAATGCTTTCTTCATTATCATCACCTACAATCAAGTCATCAACATAAATAGACACAATTGTGATGCCATCATCACCCTTCCTTGCATATAGTGAATGATCTGCATCACACATAGAAAATCCAATGGTGGTTAAGTAATCAACAAACATTGCATTCCATGCACAAGGCTCTTGCTTCAGCCCATACAAATCCTTTTGCAACCTGCAAACATATTCTGGATGCTTTGAATCTTCATATCCTTGTGGCTGGTCCATGTATACTTCTTCTTGTAAATCACTGTGTAGGAAAGAATTCTTCACATCCATTTGATGCAAAGTCCATCGTTTTGCTATAGCTAATGCAACAAGTGTTCTGACAGTAAACATTTTAACTACAGAGCTGAATGTTTCCTCATAATCAATTCCATATGTTTTTGCATATCCTTTTGCCACCAATCGTGCTTTGTACCCGCTTATGCTACCATCAGCATTGTGTTGTACCTTGTAAACCCACTTGCAGCCTATGGGTTTCTTTCCTTGTGGCAATGCAACTAGCTTCCATGTTTTGTTTCCGTAAAGTGCAACCATTTCCTCATCCATATCTTTTTTCCAATGTGCATTTCCAATTGCATCTTCAAAACAAGAAGGTTTAGCATCTTGTATTACCTTGGTCATGTAGGCACAATGACAAGCCATATAACTATCATACGTCAATCGTTGCACTGAATTCCGCATCCTCCCAGATCTTCTTGGTCTTCGGTTACTTCTCCTTGTATCATCTGCATGTGCCTTTCTTACTCCTGGAGTCTTCACAAAGGGCAATCCAAGTTCCTCATCAAGACTCTTTTTTGAACTTCTTGAATCTACATCAATGTCTTCAAAACTTGCACATGTTTTATGACCAGTAGAAAGCTTTTCTTTACCTTTCTTGGATGTATTTGATGAATGCTAGACTGAAATTTCCACGCAATCTTCCACTCCATGGGTTTGAGTTGGAACTATTGCTTGGTGATCCATTTGATCCACTCAAGTCTTGAGATTCTGCACTTGAATTTTCAGCATTTTCTTTGTCATTTGATTCAAGATTAAGTCCATCTTTGGCGTCTGCATAGAAGCTTGAAATTTCATCAAATACCACATCTTTGCTCACCTTCACATGTCGTGTGAGTGGGTTTTAACACCATCTTGCACGGTTCGGAGAGCACCTGATTTCATTTAGTCTGCGTTGGTGAATGAAAGCGCTGCTTCACATGCCATTATATCCCTTTTGCTCAAGAGAGTATCCAATGAAGACACATTTTTCTACTTTTGGATCAGGCTTCATCCTCATCTCATCTAGAACATGTACATATGCAATACAGCCAAAAACTTTCAGGTGTGATAAGTTTGGCTTTTTACTTATAAACTTCTCTTCAGGTGTAACTTGATGTACAATAGCAGTCAGAGTTGTGTTCATTATATATACAGTAGTATGAACAGCTTCTGCCCAATAACAATGAGGCATATTCTTTTAGCCATCAAGGCTCTTGCTATTTCTGCAATATGTCTATTTTTGCATTCAGCAATGCTATTCTATTGTTTTGTGTACCTGCATGAAAACTAACACCGAATTCCATGATTTTTTAGAAAATTATTGAACTCATTTGACATGTATTCACCTCCTCCATCAGATTAATGTCTAAATATGCTTCCCTGTCTGCTTTTCCACCATAGCTTTAAAAGTTTGGAAGTGCGTGAACACCTCACTCTTCTCTTTCATGAAATATACCCACACTTTTCATGTATGGTCATCAATGAAAGTAACATAAAACTTGCAACCACCCATAGATGTGGTCTTTGCAAGACCCCAAACATCTATATGTACTATTTCTAGTATGTTCTCACTAACATGCTTGTCATGTGGAAATGATGCTCTTAACTGTTTTCCAAATTGACATGCTGCACATACCTTCTGCATCTTTGCAACCTTGAAATTGGTAGTCCATGGACAATCTCCTTTGACTGCATCAATTTCAGCCTTTGCAAGTTTGCATGTCCAATCCGTTTTTTCTAGATCTCTATATCAGCAATAACTCCTGCACATTTTGGAAGCATGGT
>CM035427.1:136530662-136650662 GCA_020310875.1 Ceratopteris richardii | reverse complement strand
TGAAGTTGACCCTCTGTGGGGTAGGTACACCAAGGGAGCTCTAGAGAAAATTTTTTGGCAATACAAAAAGGGGAAAAAAGGGTCATTAAAAGTGTCTGTATCAAATTGTTTGTCAATTGAAGGTAAAAACTTGAGCTAAACTTGGAATTCTTACATGATCATAGAGAGCTTTTGGAGAAATAGAAGCAAGTGCCATTGTGTGCAGGCTTGGGAATGCGCTTCCTGGCAGACAAGCATAGCAAGGAGAAGCGACTTGAGGTTGGAACATCTCTCAACCCCCTCAGTCCATTCTTAGCTTAGGCTAAGTATGAGTAGTTGTCTTGATTGACTAGGGATACAATAGGAATACTCAAGTTCTAAGAGCCTCTAATTTCTCAAGTCTAAGAATAGGTTAAATTGCAGTCAAGGGAGAACTTAAGGGAAAAGAACTTAAACTAAGTGAGCGAAGAGCATCAAGTACGACACACTTAAGTGCTCCTGAAGACGCTTAACTAAAGACACGAAAACACGTACCCAAGAAGTTAAAAAGAACAAGTGATTGGTATCAAAGAACCAACAACGTGGTTGTACAAGGATCATTGGGTTAAGTGGAAGGGCATATGAACCTTAGATCGGGAAGACATCTAGGGAGAGATCCACAAAGCCTTAGGTCTTCAGAGGCTAGTGTCAATCATACTGCTAGGTCTTGGGCCCAACAGTTGAGCAATTATCCGCCCTATCCTAGCTCTGAAACTAGTGAATCAGAGATGTCGTATGGTATGGAGAGGCCCACAGGAAGCTCAGATGTGGTTTACTTAGAGAAACCTGAAGGCCCATACAAAACTCAACTTGAATACATCAGGATCAACCGATTAGGTGCTCGCATCTATGAGGACGATCTTAGAAGGTCCGTTGTGCAAATTAAAAACCCTGATCAACCTGTTGGACTAGAACATCCAGTGGTCAAGTTCGAAAATGATGCATACCTAGATAAGGAAGGGACAATGTACATAGTCACCAACCAATTGGACATGACAGATGAATTCAGTATGTGATTCCAGAGACAGACATAGGTGACATAGAGCAAGGGAACTTAGGAAGAGAGCCTAGAACCAACCGAGGCAAATCAGCCTTGACTAGAATCATCACTCCGGAGTGGGTTCCCCAGGACAATAAGAGCATAGATTTGCTCTTAAACCAAGAGACTGACGAGGCCTTTTGGAGGTATAAGACTGTCCAGTCTAACGAGGCAGGAATGATCATGATTTATGAGTTTAAAGATCCTGATAGCCTAGGCAAAGTGACCTATTTAGACAATACTTCACAGAGAATCTTTGTGGTCTCAGAACATGGTAGACATGCCTACACTTGGAAAGGTGAATTTATTTTTTCCCAACCAAGATCTAATGTCTCTTATGGCCACCAAGGAGCTGGAACATCCCAAGCTCATGGAGCTCAAAGGGACATGAGTAGAGATAGACCTGAGGTAAGCTTTGCTAACCCAATAGGAAGAGAACGAATGAGAACAGAGGCTGATAGAATGGAAAATGAGAGGCATAGAGACCAAAGGAATCAAAGAAATGCAAACGAATTCCCTCTGCCAAGGCCTAGAGAACATGCTAGAACCTTAAGCCCCACACAATTGGTTAAATCCATGAAGAATTGCTTCGATGGCACAGGAGACCCATATGACCATGTAGCAGAGTTGAAGCAAGTTTTGAGAGCTGAGCAAGTTGAAGACTTGTTCACCCAGTACAATGCTTTTGGCCTAACTCTCAAGAACACCACATTGACTTGGTTTCAACCTCTTCACCAAGGTCAGTTCAGAAATATAGGTCAAATTCTTGAAGCGTTCATCACTGAGTCTTCTAAGAGTGGTATTAGGCATAACACATCCTCCCTGATATACAGCTTCAAGCAAAAACCTCAAGAAACAGTGAGGCTCACAGGAAGAAGGTTTAGGAAATACCTAGAGAGATTCCCTGTTCTAGAGTTACCCACTCCAACCAAACAAGTGGCCTTATTTCTAGACGGATTGTTAAGTACCAAACTGAGATGATATGTGTACTTGAAGGACCCTAGATCCATAGAAGAGTGTGTACGCATGTGCATAGACATTGAGGATAATCTAGAAGAGGAATTAGAGCTCTCAAAGATCTATAAAGATTCAGATAGCTCTACTAGCCTCGCTTCCTCATAATCCACATCAATTGAGGATCTAGCGGAAAAGGTAGCTCATAAATTAGGCATCTCTAGCAAGCAGATTTGTAGATTTGCCCCAGGAAAATGATGCTACACTTGTGGAGGAGACCATATGACTAATGTGTGCCCTATCATGGCTTGACCCCAAGTGAACCCTAACAACCAATACTGCACCATAGAAAGGAGATACACCAACCACACTGCACAAGACTGCCCATATAACAAACAAACTGTTAGACAAAATTATCCTCAGACTTACCCACAACAAGGAAAATATCAAAATCAGTACCCACAATAGCAGTATGGTAGGCCCGAGCAATCCTATCAATCACCCTATCAAGGGCAGCAAAGACCTCAACCAGTCCTGGCACAACAACCCCCTCCTCCAGCCAATGTGATTCTAGTGAAGTATGCAGTGGCAAAAGAAAATCTGAATAGAGCCTTAGTGCCAGTGATACCATTGCTTTCAGAAATGACCCAAGTGATCATAGTTTTGACTCTACCCATATCGATAGCCCATAGGCTTATTACATGCAGTCACCCAAGCATAATGAGTCATACTATTATGAAGAACCGAGTGAATCTAGTTGGCATCCAAAATATGTGAATATCATGTACGCAAACCTCAACTCTAGACCTCAGCCTAGGCAGATAAGATCTCCATTTCCTAGAGGGCCATGCTACCGATGTCAAGGAGATCACCTCATTCATGATTGCCCTCTACCAACACCTACACAAACCCAATCTGTGACAATTCAAGGCTTTTGTCCAGATTGTGGAAAGGAGCACTTGTTACGAGAGTGTCCTAAGAAACCCACCAATATGCCAAAAATCGCTCCTATCAATGTTATTGCGTTAGTGGTAAACCCCACGGGAAGTGTGACTTCCATGGCCCTGGTGCAAGTCATCACGAGAGCTTAGGCACTTAAGCAAAACCAAGACTTAGGCTAGGAAAAGAATTCGGAGGTTAGCGAGAGCGCGAGTCAGAATAAGAAGAGGACTAGAGCTTGGAGAGAAAGTCGTGAATGTATGAAAAGGCAATGGGTGAAAAAGATGAGTGAACTTGAGGAAAGTCTGCGAGATGCATGAAGACACGTACTTGTGGATGTGGAAAGTGGCCGAAGAGGAAGAGAAAAGGAAAAGGCAAGAGAGGTAGGTGTGAAGGAAACTCATAGATCAATACGAGACCAAGCCTATACACCTGTTGTATTTCCAGATGAAGAATTTGAACCTTATGGTTGGGCAGAGATCTTAGCAACAATGGATGTATCCATCAATGAAGAACAATGGACACCCCACTGTGACGAGGATGGCTATGAAATTTCAGTCTTCACAATAGAGCCAATCATGTGTGATCTGATTATTGAAGAATGTGAGAAAGGTTAGCAGGCAAGGAAGTGTACAACTTCCTGGATGGGTTCTCTGGTTACAATCAAGTAGCCATTGCACCAGAAGATCAACATAGGATGGCTTTTGCCACAGAGTGGGGCATATTTTCTTTTTAAGTAATGCCATTTAGTCTAACCAATGCGCTCGCAACCTTCCAAAGACTAATGTTCCATGTGTTTAAAGAGTTCCTGAGGAAGAATTTGGAAGTCTATGTTGATGATCTCTGTGCTCATTCCAACATTAGACAGACACATATACCTGAACTCAAGCAAATCTTTGACAAATGTAGAGAATATCAAGTCTTCCTGAACCCAGAAAAGTGTGTTTTCATGGTCAGGCAAGCCAAGATTCTAGGAAACATAGTGTCAAAGAACGGCATATCCACTGAGGAAGAGAAAGTGAGAGCTATCGCAAAACTACCTAGGCCAAAGAATGTCAAGGAAGTGGAAGCTTTCATGGGGCATTGTGGTTATTACCGACATTTTATACACATGCATGCCATCATTGCAAAGCCTCTGTACGGACTTTTGACCAATTTTGGGTGGACTGATGAAGGTGAGAGATCTTTCAATGAGCTTAAACGGCGATTGTGTTCAACACCAATCTTGACTACACCAGATTGGAACAAGCCATTCCATGTCCATGTGGATGCATCCAATTATGCTATTGGGTGTGTACTTGCACAACCAATTGGTGAAGGTAACATGGATCTTCCAATAGCATATGCCAGTAGACAATTGAATGCAGCTGAACAAAACCATACCACTACCGAGAGAGAAGGATTGGGCATGGTATATGCGGTTAAAAAGTTTAGGCACCATTTGCTTGCAAATAAGCTCAAATTTTTTACTGATCATCAAGCTCTACTGTATCTGGTAAACAAGCCATGCAACATAGGAAGATTAGTAAGATGGTTCCTCTTACTAATGGAATATGTATTCGAGGTAGTGGTGAGGAAAGGCAAGTCTCACTTGAGAGCAGATCATCTCTCGAGGCTCACATCCAGAGAGGCCCCACAAGGAGTATCAGATGACCTTCTTGATGCTCACTTGTTATGGGCCAAGACCTTAGTGCCAGTACTAAGATATGGGCCTAAATATCTAGTAACAAACACTCAAGATAAGGAGGTAGTAAAGGCCTATAAGTACCATATCATAGCAGGGAGTATGTACAAGTATACAGATCAAGGAATATTATCTTATTGTGTGGAAGAGGAAGAGTACGCCAAGTGGTTACAATTAGCACATGTTGGTGCATTAGAGCGACACTACTTGAGGCAAAGAACTTTACAGACACTAAGGAGACTCGGAGTGCACTGGCCAACTATGGAAGGAGATGTCCATAGGATGTGCAAGGAATGCCCAATCTGCCGTACTAAACCACCAGTGGAACATGCCACTCTTTATTGAGTGTCTTTAGTGACAGATTGGAGCGAACCATTAGTAGCCTTCCTGAGGAAGAAAACATTCCCCCAAGAGATGACATTGGATAGACAAAGGAGATTAGAACAAGAAGCATCAGACTATACTCTCATTGGAGATAATCTATACAGACGAGGAAAAGATGGGTATCTTAGATTATTTGTCCATGAGAGTGAATGTCTTAAGATCTTGGAAACTGCTCACCAAGGTGTAGCAAGAGGACACTTTGGACCAGATAGGGTGATCAAGGCAATACTGTTTGCAGGTCTTTGGTGGTCCATGCTTCACATGGATGCACATACCTATATGTAGAGGTGTGATGTTTGTCAGCGAACTCAGTACCCTATACGTAAAGATGAGATGCCATTCATATCTATGATGGGTGGACGTGCATTCTCTAAGTGGGGAATAGACTTTGTCGGTCCTATCAATCCCCTAGGTAAGGGTTCCCATGCTGAATACATTATTGTGGCCACGGACTATCTAACCAAATGGGTAGAAGTAAAAGCTACAATGAAGAACGAATCCCAGAGGACAGCCAAGTTCTTATTTGAAAATGTGTTCACTAGATATGGGCTAGTAATAGAGCTAGTAAGTGATAGAGGCACGCACTTCTTGAATGAAGTCATCGAAAGCCTTCTCCAAGAATTCTTGGTGATACATAAGAAGTCTGCTCCCTATCATCCACAAGCTAACAAAGAAGCCGAGAGCACCAATAAGATTCTATGCAATGTACTAATGAAATTGGTGAATAATAAACACTGTGATTGGGACAAACAGCTACACCATGCTGTTTGGGCATACAGAGTTGCCTATAAAACAGTACTCCAAGCCACACCCTTTCAGATGGTGTTTGGACAAAATGCAGTGCTACCATTGGACTTCTTGATACCTACATTGAAAGTAGCGCAAGAGCACGATTGGAGGGGCCATGAGCTTTCCTCTAGAATCTTCGATCTTGAACGATTAGGTGAAACAAGGTTGAGAGCGGCAGCAGGAATTTATGTAGCCAAGAAAAGACAAAAGACATGTTTTGATGCACATGTGAAGGATAAGGGCTTGAAATGAGGAGACCTAGTCTTATTCTACACTTTGAAGCAACATGCTCAGAAATTAGAGAAGAGAGGCTATGGACCAATGATTATCAATAGGATCTCCACAAGTGGAGCAGTTCAACTAGCCACTCTCAAAGGCGACATCCTACCTAGTTACATAAGTGGATGCAGATTCAAGTTATATCAAGAACCCCTGATGAAGTAGATGCTAAATCGACTCAACACTGTTAAGAAATGCAAGGAAGAAGAAAAACGAATTCGTGAAGAAGCACAGGCAGAAGCTTTATAACGCATCTGACGAATGAAATTGCGAAGACAAGGTAGAGATCTGCCTATATCTGACACTCAAGAAGTTCTGAGTTATCACATGGCCATGTATGAAGCATCAGGTGAACGTTTCCCTCGGATAGTTGATTGACGACCCTCTGTGACCCTAGAGGTAGGACAAGGAGAGAGTGCAAGGACCGTAAGGGCTTTGATCGACTCAGAAGTGGCCACTAGTGCAGTTCGACTTTCCTAGTGCAAAGAATTGTAATTGAAGGTCAATCCTATAGAGGCATATCTCATAGGATTGAGAGGTGTGGAAACCCCTTGCATGGGTGAGGTGGAACTTCCCCTCTACATTCAAGAGGTTCTAATGGCAGTCAAAGTGCTAGTGTGTGAAGACGAGGATCTTACCAAACCTCTTCTCTTGGGTCAAGACTGGATCTATGATCATGTAGTCAACCTCAACCTAAGCAATGGACTTCTTCAGGCTTGGGTAGGCCAAAACTGCATCACAATTGAATTAGAGAACCAAGCACTCAGGCCACTAAAAAAGGCACCAAATCCTGGTCCCTCTAGGAACCCACATGAAGATAACGATGCTATTCTTGTCCAAAGTTCTAGTGCAGAGGATTGTCATTCTTGAAGAAGGTGCAAAAGTCAATGAGGAGCTCCCTTCTTTTCCAAAGAGGATCCCAGGAAGGCAAGCAGGACAACACACGGCACAGTGGAAGCAGATAATCAGGAAGCATGATCAACGATCGATGCAACATAAAGTACCTCATGGCATAAAGCAGATCTGAATACGTAAGGGTGAACAACCCTTTGCTCTGGAGATAGGATCCCAAAGATGCTCCAAATGAACTACACACTTGAAGACTACAATGAAGGAGTATCATAGGCATCAATCTAAACGAACCATTTCTATTTGGGTCCCAAAAAAGTCAGTGAAGGCTCACCCACATATTGGACAAGTTTGGGTACCTAAGCCTTGCTTACATGCTCAAATACCTTCACATACGCTCACAAGTCAGAGTCGTCATTCACAACCACTCCCATCATACATTTCATGACACACATCTGCAATCAACAAATCCACACCTGAAGTCATCCCTAAAATTGTATGGAAATGGGTACCCAAAAAGTCCCAAAGCCACGACAGTCTAAACCAGAAACCTTTACATGACATCTCTACCAAAAGCCATAATCCCACCATAAGATTTTGGAGAATTAAACCCTGTCTCAAACCCCCTAACCCAATTTTATAAATCAATCTGCATCAAGGTAGATACATGTTGAGTGCAGTGCAGATCCAAAGTATGCATCTAGGGGAATCACTCACCTACAACATTCACACACATCACAAACATCTCACGTGTTAATCCCTAACCACCTTGGATATCATGTTGGTATTGTGGAGGGAACACCATAACATCATGTTTTCTATGCAATGTTAATATGCCTCTCTTCTTCTAGCAGATAAGTATCAATAACTACAAGCAGTATCATGACCGAAATAGCAGGACCGAGCTCACAGGCAGGAGTAAGTACTGCGGGTATTAATGTGGAGAGCCTACCTATTGACGTGCCACCAACTGAAAGACCTGTAGAGCTACGACACCTCCAACAAATACCCATACCAGATCCTCCCACAGGAATAAGGGAAAGAGTTCATGCACACTCTCACTGGTTCAATGGCATGCTAGGGCTCGTAGGAGAGGCGAAATATATCTGGGAGTCCAAGTGTGACTATGACAAGTCATGGGTTCGATTCCAATTCTTTTCCAAGGAATTCGAGACTCTCTAGAACACACCAGAACTTCAAAGCATATGGCAACACGCAGGCCTAGCAGAGTGCTTTGAGGCACCCTTACCCAAACCAGATCTCCTATGATGTTACTATTTGGTCTCAACATTACAGCCTAATGAGGAAAAGGAGAAACCAGGAACTTTCGTTCTCCCTTCTTTATTGGGCAACAATGAGTTGAAAAGGTTCGAACTTACGTTGGAATTGGTAAGCTCTACCTTGAACATGCACGGCACTCATATGTCCTCTGAGAAGGATGCTCTCATACCCACTAACATGAAGAACTGGAAACTACAGAAGCTGAAAGATATGGCAGCACTCACACCAAATGTGTCCATCCCTCTCCGTATGTGCATGCAACATTTTGCATTTCCTAGTCAAGATCGATTCACTCAATCCCAAAAATGAATATGGTTCGCTCTTTACTTGGCGGAGACAGGTGCACTATTGATTAAGCTTCTTGTATGGATTATGAAGCAACTATATGAAGCAAATAAAAGGTCATCTAGGAAGCTAGTGGTGAATGGTTATTGTGCAATCACACGCATCATCTACAAGTGCTTAGCATACAATGTTCTCCTTGAACGGGCTTTAACTTGGTCACAATTACAGATGTTTAAAAGACACAAAACTGCCTCACATCAATCCAAGCATATGAGCGGCTCGATTCCCTGCGTCCAGACACATGAAGTTCTTACGACTCCGGAAGTCTCACCACGAGGGGATGCCACTGTGCCTCCCTTCACAATTAGACTACCCAGGTCTGGCTCTGAAGGTAGATCACAAGCTGCCCCATCAGCTCCTCTCGTTCTACCTAAATTTGAATTTGCTACCACCGGAGACATTGAAGGGATGAGCACCTTCGACTTCAAATCATTCTTGCAGAATACACAACTCTCTAATGTAGAATTCTTCTCAGACACAGAAGAATAGGGAACCTCTTCCCAAAGACGGAGGAAATCTATAGAAGGCTGCCATGTACACTGGGATGACGATCAACAGAGAACTTCATCTCAACAACCAGAACACCTAGAGGGAGAAGAAGAGGATGAAGAAGAAGTAGAAGAAGAAGAAACCACTAGAACCCCAGCATATATAGCGATACTCCGGAGGCTGTATCAAATCATGGAGCGAGTGCGGGCACAACAATTGCTCACCAAACAAAATAGTAGAATGCTTATGGTGCAGCTCTTGGAAGAAGCTGGAGTTGACTCTGAATATAGCGAAGGTCTCCTATTGATGGCAGAAACTTATGGTGTAGTGGAAGCAATCCGATCAGCGATACAGAGGCCTCCCGTTCAATATGATCCGCAAAGATTCCAAACACGACACATGGTCTGGTAAGAACATCCAAATTCCCATTACTACGGTGGAAGAACCCACCGTCACATTTGAACCAATCGAGACAACCTCCCAAGCAGCAGTAACTTCTGGCCAAGAGCTCCCAATCACCCATGAAGAATCAACTGAGCCACTACCACCAACCCCCCCACCATCACCTCCTCGAACAAAAGCTGTGGAGATCATCTCGACTACTCACCCCATAGAGCAAGCCTTCATCTTCCATAGTCCCACCTCCAGTTCCACCTTGTTTTCCTCTTTTGACAACCCTATATATAATACCACCACCATTATAACAAAATCCCTCATGGAGCCTGCCATAGGACAAGCAGCCCCCACGCCCTCGGTCATAGGCCATCCTGACACTAGAACCACATTCCTTGGATTCCCTGCTTCCACGCCCCCGCTCATGGCCTTCTCGCCTCTAGGCTTTCACTTCCCACCTCCCATACCACCAGTCCTTCAACTCTCATGACTACCTTTGTAGAATGTTTCAAGCCACCACCCAACCCCTCTCATCAAGCCCATTCCCAACATCCACACCACACTTATTCACCACTATCACACACCCAAACCACCTACCATTCCAATATATATGGTAGACACCACATTCACCCCCACAGCTGAAAGCATGGACATTTCACCATCGACGGCACCTCCCCCTCCCCCCACACTTCCACCATCCCCTATCCCTCCTACACCAATTTCACTTGCACACACATCTCCTGTAGACACAACATTCTCACTTCACATCCCCCAATTCCCTTCCCTTGCATCTTCCACTGTATAAACCGCACCCTCATCTATAGGTAATGCGTTCGACACCATGCTTGTGTGTATGTCATAGTTAAGGATAGAATACAACCAGCTACAGGCACATAACCAGAGGTTAGAAGAGCACAACATTATAGCAACGCCTTGCTACATTGGAAGAGGACAATGCCAGTCTCCAAACTCAATTTCAAACATTACAGGAGGCTCATAGCATGTTGGAGTCAAAGTTATAGAACGTAGATCAAGAAGAAATCCAAGTGGTGGAAAGCCATCTACAAATACAGTTGGAAGGCAACTCAAAACTCTAGCGCAATATGGCACTACTCAAATGGCACCTTGCAGCGGCTCAAGAGGAAAATCGACATCTACAACTACAAAACCAGGAGAACTTAAAGGCGGCCATCGAAAGCACACCCGGGGCACCGTTCAGTCCCTCAAAATTCCAAGCCGTGAGCCCACAGAACATAAAGATAATCCCTGAAGACTACGCTACTCTACTTAAGGCACATGACCAATTATCAGAGGCATTGGATCAACTGAAGGAGAAATGACAGAAAGACACGAAAGCTGCCCCCCAAACCACCACCTCCATTGCTTCACTCCTCATTGACTCAGAGGCCCTACAAGCTCTCCAAAAACAAGTCACAAAATTACACGCACGCCTACTACAATATGAAAGACCACCATCCCCACCCGATGCTCCCACAGATGAAGAGACAGTCTCCATTCCTGTGGAACAAACATTTGAAGAGGACTATGAGCCACAACCCATCCCAGGGGGATGCCAAACAGAAGAAGGTCAGGATACTTTCGAAGCGCCACAACCTCCGTGGTTAAAACAGGTGGAAGAAATTGGGAGTTCTCATGAAGAGCGCACAATGATGCAAAATCAAGCCACGAGAGTCATAGAAGAAACAATATTACAATCCAGTTACTTGAAGAACTTGTCATCAAGATGTCTCATCATATCATCAAAACTCCAATACCGGCCTTACTATGTAATTCTGGCCGATTACAATGCGGAAATATAGAGATTCATAGGAAAGATTCCTTCCTTCACTACCCAGTTTCAACTGGAAGACCTTCCTCTAGAGGCGTAGAAAGGCAAGATCTATCAACCGACATGGCGGCAAAAACTTCTAGAGATATACCCTGAAATGCTGTGCACATGGAACCACACGCCTCTACATCTAATTTACAATCCATGCTACAACCTAGTTCCACGACGTAGATCATGGAAGGCATTCAACATTAAAGTGCATAACAACACACAGTGCAAGGAATGGCTCAACTATCCGTACATAGTGCCACCGCAGGGGCCACCATCAATAGCTTACATGATGGCAACAATTTGACATTGGATGCCTTGACTGAAGCCCATGCCAGATGTGGCAGCCCAAATGATGCTTAAAATTTTGGATATGATGCAAATTGTGCTCAAAACTTTTAGAAATGTAGAAGCACTATAGGTACATCTACAAGGTTTACCAATGGAACTTACGATTTGGTGTATGACATGAGCACCACCCCCAGCATTCATGTGGCTTACGCTTGGCATGCACGCATCAAGTACCTCCCCGCATGTTATAAACAAACATTCAAAGACATGTTCAGATCAAGTTTCTGGGAATATCACTCGGATGTGTTCACACCTAAGCCCACACACGTGCTTCATCTCTTTGCATGTGAACAAGCCATATACTCTGAGTACTATACGACACTGCAACCAGATGTCCCAGGTGCAATAAATTGGGATGCATTGCAAGCTGATTTGGCAAGAGGATTACGGATAGGAGAACATGAGCTGGCCACCAACGTTCTCCAATACTATATTGACCACCCTACAGAACAGAGGTCTGTCAGGGGCGACAAACACTAGGGAGGGGGGAGTGTTGGCATACAAGCTGAAAGAAGAGCATACCAGCACAAAGGAGCAGTCATGCACAATTTGGTAACAAGGCCTAATCATTTTTTCCATAAACTATTTCCAACTCAAGTGATTTTCATCACTACACAAATATTATAAATTCCATTTTTGGTAGAATAAACTCTATTTTGTTCAAGCCAAGGAGTCCTCAAGTTTGAGGAGTATTAGAATTAGCTACATACCAATTTTCATAATTTTTAGATTCTGTTTGAACCCTCAAATAAGCTCTAGAACCTAATTTTTAACTAGACGGGACACTAGGTCTGCACAGGGTTAAAGCTAGTAAAAAAACTATAAATAGAGCTAGAGAGCTCATTTTTGGGGTAAGATTATTAGTGATTTGAGCTTATGTAAGAGACTTTTTGACTAATGCAAAGAACTCCATTGTTTCTCTCCTTGTTCTTTCCTTGTGTGCGCGTATGTGTGAATGTGTGTGCATGTTTGTGTGCTTCTCACTCACGCACTTGTGCCATCACTTGCTCCTAGTCTTCATTTAGTCCTCATGTCTCCACGGATTGACATTTATGAGGTGGATCTCCTCACGTTGGTACTTGCCATTGTGCTAGAGTGACAATATGTATGTATGTATGTATGTATGTATGTATGTATGTATGTATGTATGTATGTATGTATGTATGTAGGTATGTATGTATGTATGTACGTATGTATGTGTTGGCAGTGGTCAGAGCAGTCAAGGACTTACGAGACAAGGAAGCCAATGAGAAGGGCCAAGTAGGCAAAACAATCAATGAAGATCTGGCAAATAGGCCTATTATTTTTCATGAATTAATATTTCCCAAATAGTGATTTTAGTCACTCCAAACCATTGTAAATACCATTTTTTATTATTCCTACTCCATTTTGTACAAGCCGAGGAGTCCTCCGATTGTACTCTCAGAATCGCACGAATTTTGGTGAGCATACTCAGCGTGTTTCTCAGATCAAAACATCTTCGTTATGTGGTGCTGAAATCGCGATCTGAGCTCGTTTCAGCCTCCAAACACACTATCGTAGTGTTTGTGCCGGCTATTTTGTCTTTTCGTGCCAAAGGTATATACCAATTTCGGTTTGTCAATATAAGCATCTCGAAGTCTGCTACAGGTCTAGTAGAATTCGTCTGGGCAGTTCTGTTTAAAATTTGAGATACAATCAATTTTCTGCATCAATGTATTTTAGTCACTGGCCATGGCTGAAAGTAGTGACGTATTCCGTATGTTGGTTGTTGAGGATAAGTCGAATGGTACCAACTACGCATTATGGGCTTATATGATGCAACATGTATTGGTTGCAAAAGGACTGTGGAACATTGTGCAGGGTGTTGAAAAACATCCTATCACACCTGCAACTATTACAACTACAGGTACTGAAGCTGATGCAGAAGGTGTCGAAGATGATGATATTCTACATATTCATGTTCATGTTGCAGTTTCTCCTACACCTACTGCAGAGAAAATTTGTTCGGATGGTAGAGATTCCCACGCACATGCATTGATAGCTTTGTTTGTCAAACGTGCCATTATTCCTCACATACGCTCTTGAAAAACAGCTAAGGATGCTTGGGATACACTTACCACATTGTACCAAGCTAGGAATGAGGCTCGTGTTGCTTACCTCCGAAAACAGTTGGAGAGTGAGCACATGAATGAAGGTGATTCTATGGAAAGTTATCTAACAAAGATCAAAGACTTGAAGGAACAGTTGATTTCTGTTGATGAGGTTATACTAGATAGCTCACTTGTGCATACTGTTCTGAATGGTCTTCTTGATCCATATCAGAGTTTTGCTTCTACTCTTCAGTTGATGATGAAAGGCAATCCAAATGCCTTGTCATTTGAGGAGTTAGTCTTTGTTCTATTGCACGAAGATCAGTCCAGACAGAACATGTCCATTGTGCATGTTGCAGATCAAGCATTCCTGGCTAGTCAAAAGGGCAAAGGAAAATTGAGCTCTTCAATTAGTACGCAGAAATCTGCTAATTCTGCACAATTGAAGAGGGAAGACAAAGATGAAAAGAAATCAGAAAAGAAAAAATTGTTTTGCAAGTACTGCAAAGGAAATGATCATATCTATCTTGTGCAAAGAAGAATGGTCATTTACTACTGTTTGCAGTTTTGACCCATCTTCTCATGAGCAGTGCATGTCTGCAGTAGACTCAGGTGTTTGATACTTTGACAATGGGGCGACCAAACATATTATCTCGCAGCACAGTTTCTTCTCTTCACTCGAGCTGTCCCTACAAGGAATACTGTTACATGCGCCCACAACTCCTCTTATCCTGTTATGGGAGTTGGTAAGGTCATTTTGACTATTGCTGATGGTAGTTCTTTCACTTTGTCAGATGTTTTGTTTGTGCCACGGATCAAGAAAAATTTGTTATCAGGTTTTTCTTTAGCCAAGATTTGCTTGGTTGTGAATTTTGTTGATGACAGATGTACAGTTCATGGTCTGTCAAATGGCAACGTGATTATTGCTTTTGGCATTTTATGTCGTGGGCTGTATAAGCTCATAGATTATGAAAGATCTATAAATGATTCGGCATGTGCAGTACATGATTCTCAAGCTATGTCAGATGCAAAGCTTTGGCATGCACGCTTTGGTCATCTGAATTTTGCTAGTTTGCTATGCCTGCAAAAATATGAAATGGTCCTCTTTGCCCAAACTTGAGGCAGTTGGAAAACATGTTTGTGAAGGCTCTATTTTGGGCAAAATGCAGCATTCCTCCTTTCCATAAGATGGTTCAATTCGGGCTACTCAGAAATTGCAGCTTGTACATAGTGATGTCTGTGGTCCTATGCAGACACCTTCTTTTGGAAATATCTTTACTTCATGACTTTAATTGATGATTTTTCCAGGCATGCATGGGTATATCCATTGAAAGCAAAGTCCAAAGTGTTCATGTGCTTCAAATAGTTTTTGGTTTTGGCTGAAAATTTGTCAGCATCTAAAATGGGCACCCTTCGTTCTGATCGAGGGGGGGAATATATGTCTTCTGATTTTAATGCATTTCTGGTTGAACGTGGGATAAAACACTAGTGTATAGTGCCATATACACCTCAACAAAATGGAGTTGCTGAACGAAAGAACAGGTCACTCATGGAGATGGCGGGGTATATCGTCAAGAGTCAAGCTTTACCACATAGTTTTTGGCTTGAGGCTATCATGTGTGCAACATATGTACTTAACAGGTGTCCCACTAAAGCACTGGATTCTATCACTCCATATGATGCTTGGCATGATCGCAAGCCATTTTTTGCTCATATGCATGTTTTTGGTTGTTTGGCATATGCATTAGTGCCTAAACAACATCACAGAAAATTGGATGATAAAGCAGTAAAATGTATTTTTGTTGGGTACAGTTCTGAAAGTAAAGGCTATCATCTGTATCATCCATAGACTAAACACATTCTGGTTAGTCGTGATGTTGTTTTTGTGGAAGATGCTATTCAGCCAATGCTTTCATGTACTAAGGAAACATTTGTTAGCTCCAAAGATATATATGATACTTTGCTGCCTCTTTTTAGAGGTGGATAGTCTAATGTTGGTCCTAATGAGGCAACTTCTCAGCCTTTGTAGGTTTCGTGTGATGATGTAGATCATCCCATTTTTTATGCAAATTTACATGATGCACTTGTTAATGAGAGAGCTGATATTAAGGAGGCAAAAACTATGCTAAAATGGTTGGTGCAGACTTTGCGTGACAACAAATTAGATGCACCTATGTCATATCGTACTCAATCAGGCTCTCATAGTGCCTCTTTTGCATCAGATTGCTATGCTATGGCTGCATCTAGTCTTTATGATGAGACTGAGCTTGTTTTGTTTGATGAAGCATAAAATTCAAAAAATTGGATGGCTGCTATGCAATCTGAATATGATGCTATAATGAAGAATGGTACTTGGTCTTTATGTGACTTGCCTCCTGGCAAGAAGGCCATTGACACTAAGTGGGTATACAAGCTGAAGTGTAAACCTAATGGTACAGTGGACAGCTATAAGGCTAGGCTTGTTACAAAGGGTTATGTGCAGGAAAGAGGCATTGATTTTGATGAAACCTTTGCTCCTACTTGTTGAATGACTATCGTTCATAGCATCTGTGCACTTGCAACTCATCATGGTTGGAATGTACATCAATTGGACATTAAAAAAACATTTCTGAATGGTGACTTGCATGAAGAAGTGTATGTTTTTCAGCCCCGCCGCTTTATGCAGAAAGGGCATGAAAACCAGGTGTGCAGGTTAAAGAAGGCATTATATGGTTTAAAGCAAGCACCACGTGCTTGGTATGAAAAGATACATGCCTATCAGATTGCACATGGTTTTGAGAATAGTCCAACTGAAAGCACCTTATATGTCAAGCGTGCTAATGATGTACTTCTGATCATTGTGGTGTATGTTGATGACATGCTACTCACTGGTCCTCATGAGAAGCATATTGCTGATTTCAAGGTTGATTTACATGCCTGTCAAGGAGAGGTTCTTTGCTAGGGAGATCAGCTTGGCATATGTGCCCATGCAGGAGAACATTGCAGACCTTTTCACGAAGGCTCTGCCTAGGGAGAAGTTTGAATCTTTCCGCAAAGCTTTCGGCTTACTTCCTTTTGTGGAGTGATTTCCACATAGCTTGGCACTTCCTTATACATGAGTGCCAGCTCCTTGTTCACTGCATCACTCCCAGGGGGGATTTGTTGATATATTTAGGTAGTGATGTGTGTGAACACACTAGGACCATCGGGGCACTTTTTTCCCTCTTTAGGAGGTTTTTTTCCCTCGGTTTCTATATATGCCTATTGCCCTAATGGGCTACCTTATCTTTGTACATTTTCTAGTAATACATTCAGTATTGTGTGTTGTGCTCCAAGCTTCTTCTTCTTCCTTGTGCTGTTTGCATGCTTCTGCAGAGGTCTAACTCCAACAATCTTCTCTGCTAATGTTTCTATGTTCTATTGCGTGACTACTTTCTTATAGCTTCCATCTTTGATTGATGATAAAAGCAATCTAAATGCCTTAACATTTGAGGAGTTAGTCCCTGTTTTGTTGCAAGAAAATCATGTTAGCTAGAATAAGACAACTATGCATGTTGCAAATCAAGATTTCTTAGCTAGTCAGAAGGGCAAAGGTAAGTGGATCTCAGGTACTATTAATTAGAAATCTGCTAATGCTGCATAGTCAAAGAAGGAAGACAAAGATGAGAAGAAAACAAAAAAGAAAAACAACATTTTTGAAAATAATGTAAGACAAATGATCATGTCATAAAGATTTGTCCTAAACTGGTTATAAAGGAGGCAAAGAAGAAAGAGGCTAGAATGGTTGTTGCAAATGCCTCTATAGCTAAAACAAAGTTTGCTAATCTTATTTATAATGAAGAATGTGAATGTACTATTTTTTGCAGTTATAACCCATCTTCTCATGAGTTGTGCATGTCTATAGTAGACTTTGATGTTTCATACTTTGATAGTGGGGCAACCAAACTTATTAGCTTGCACTATAGTTTCTTCAGTTCACTTGAGCCTACCCCTATAGGGAATTATCAAAATGTGCTGACAACTCCTCTTATCTTGTAATGAGAGTTAGTAAGATCATTCTAACTACTACTTATCTAAGTTCTTTCACATTGTCAGATGCTTTATATGTGCCAGGGATCAAGAAAAATCTATTTTCAATTTCAACATTAGCCAATATTAACTTGGTTGTCAGACTTGTTGATGACGTATGTATAGTTCATGGTCACTCAAATGGTGATATTATTATTTCTTCTAGCTCAGCATGTGCAGTGAAAGATTCTCATGCTATCTTAGATGCAAATCTTTGGCATGCATGCTTTGGTCATTTTAATTTTTCTAGTTTGCTTTGCCTGCAAAAAGTTGAAATGGTGTCCTCTTTGCCCAAACTTGATGCACCTTGTAAACATGTCTATGAAGTGTGTATTTTGGGCAAAACGCAGTGTTCCTCCTTCCCAAAGGATGGCTGAGTTTGAGCTACTCATAAATTACAGCTTGTTCATAATGATGAATGTGGTCCTATGCAAACACCTTCATTTGGGAAATACACGTACTTCGTGACTTTTATTGATGATTTCTCTAGACATACATGGGTGTATCCATTGAAAGTGTTTATGTGCTTCAAATAGTTCATGGTTATGGCCGGAGATCTATCAACATGTAAATAAGGTATCCTTTATTTTGATCAAAGGGAGGGGGGTGATACACATTTTCTGATTTTAATGCATTTCAGGCTTAGCGAGGATAAAAATCAAGGTTTAGGACATAGCTTCTAGCTTGATGCCATTATGTGTGCAGAATATGTACTTAACAGTGTCCCACCAAATCACGGTAGTCGATCACTCCATATGAGGCTTGGCATGGTTGCAAGCCATCTGTTGCTCATCTACATTTCTTTGGTTTTTTGTCATATGCATTAGTGCAAGAACAACAATGGAACAAATTGGATGATAAAGCAGTGAAACATATTTTTCTTGGGTATAGTTCTAAAAGCAAAGATTATCTTCTATATCATCCATAGACTAAACACATTTTGGTTAGCCATGATTTTGTTTTTGTGGAAGATGCAATTAATCCATTACTTTCATGTACCAAATAGTTAGCTCAAAGTATGTGTATGAAACTTTTCTACCTCTTTTTATAGGTGAAAAATCAAGTGTTGGTCCAAATGAGGCAATTTCTTAGCCTTTAAAGGTTCAAAATGATAATGCAAATCATTCCATTTCTGATGAGATTTACATGATGCACTTCTTGATGAGAGCACTGACATAGAAGAGGAAACAAGTATGCCTAAATTGTAGGTGCAAACCTTACAAGATAGCAAATTAGGTGCATTGTTGACATATCATACTCATTTAGGCTCTCATAGTGCTTCCTTTGCATCAAATTTCTATGCAATGGTTGTCCCTAGTCTTTGTGATAAGAATGAGACTGTTTCTTTTGATTAAGTAGGAAATTTTAAAAAGTTGGATACCTTCTATGCAAGCAAAATATGATGCTATTATCTCCGGATGTGATCCTCGAGAGATGATATGCTCTCAAGTGAGTCTTACCTTTCCTCACCACTACCTCAAAGTCATATTCCATTAGTAAAAGAAACCATCGTACTAATCTACCTATATTGCATGGCTTGTTTACCAAGTACAACAATGTTTGATGATCAGTAAAAAATTTAAACTTATTTGCAAGAAAATAGTGTCTAAGCTTTTTAACCGCATATACCATGCCTAATCCTTCTCGTTCAGTGGTTGTATAGTTTCGTTGAGCTGCTTTCAACTGTCTACTAGCATAGGCAATTGGAAGATCCATATTACCTTCACCCGTAGGTTGTGCAAGTACACACCCAATAGCATAATTGGATGCATCCACATGGACATGGAATGGCTTGTTCCAATTTGGGGTAGTCAAGATTGGTGTTGAACATAATATTCTTTTAAGCTCATTGATAGATTTCTCCCATTCATCAGTTCACTCAAAGTTAGTCAAAGTCCGTACAGAGGCTTTGCAATGATGGCATACATGTGTATAAAACATCGGTAATAACCACAATGCCCCATGAAAACTTGTACTTCCTTGACATTTTTTGGCCTAGGTAGTTCTGCGATAGCTCTCACTTTCTCCTCATCCGTGGATATGCCATTCTTTGACACTATGTGTCCTAGAATCTTGCCTTGCCTGACCATGAAAACACACTTTTTTGGGTTCAGACAAACTTGATATTCTCTACATTTGTCAAAGATTTGCCTAAGTTCCCGCATATGTGTCTTGTCTAATGTTGGAATGCGCACAAAGGTCATCAACATAGACTTCTAAATTCTTTCTCAGGAATTTCTTAAACACATGGCACATTAGCCTCTGAAAAGCGGTTGGTGCATTGGTGAGACCTAATGGCATTACTCGAAAAGCAAATATTCCCCACTCTGTGGCAAAAGCCATCTTATGCTGATCTTCTAGAGCAATGGCTACCTGATTGTAGCTAGAAAATCCATCAAGGAAGCTCTACACTTCCTTGCTTGATACTCTTTCTAAGAGATGTTCAGTGATTGGAAGCGGATAGTTATCTCGAATTGTGGTTGCATTAACCTTCTTCAAGTTAATGCATACACGTAACTTTCCATTCTTCTTGGGCACCACTACAATGGGGGATACCCATTCAATGTGCTCAATTTCATAGATGAATCTAGCTTCCACCAGTCTATCTATCTCCTCTTTGATCTTAGTAGCATAGTTATCATTGTATGTGTATGGCTTTTGTTTAGAGGGTTTGGCCTCTGAGGTCATGGGGATAGTGTGTAAGCATATGTCAGCGTCTACTCCTTTCAAATCCTTATAGCTCCAAGCGAATACATCTCTATATTCTCTTAGCAAAGCTATCAACTCTTGCTCTTCTTCTTCCATCAAGTCATGTCCTATGTATGTGCATCTTTCTTCTCCTCCATGGCTACAACTACTTTCTTGGTGGTTTCTTTGTTATCATAGGCTTCTCCGGATTGTGCCTTGTGTTTGGACATTCTTATCATGACTCTCCTATCATCTATTTCATACTTCTTAAAGTTTTGAGGGACCTCAAACAAAGATTCTTTCTCTTCTAACGTGGGTTCTTTCTTCTTTCTTTTCTTGCCTTCACTCTTGGTAGCCACTTGTGTGGTTAACCTCACATCATTGGTAAGCTCTTCGTGTCTCTGAGGGTGAGCTTCTACCTCATAGAAGTATTCTTCATCTGATGCAAAAGGCGAGTCCATAATGATTGACTCTAGATCGGAGTCACATGCATCCTCGAATGCATCAGTGCTAGGTTCACATTCTTCCAGAACCGAATCTCCTATGATTGGCTCTATTGTGAAAACTGAAATGTCATAGCCATCCTCATCACAGTGGGGTGTCCATTGTTCTTCATTGATGGCTACATCCATTGTTGCTAAAATTCTACCCAACCATGAGGTTCAAACTCTTCAACAGGAAATACTACAGGTGCATAGGTTGGGTCTTGAACTGATCTATGGGTTTCCTTCGCACCTACCTCTCTGGATTTTTGTCTCTTCTCTTCTTCTATCCATAAATGGGTGTCTTCATGCATCCATGAGGATCTTGATCCTATGGAATGCAGTGACTCAGTATCATCTTTAGCTCTATGGATGGGATTCCATTGAATGGGGGGTACATCTCTATGAGAGTAATCCTTGAGATTAACCTTGGTCGTGACACCCAAGTGTTGCAAGTACAAGGAATTGGTTCCCCAATCCTGTACCACTTGCAACTGCCGCATAAATGATCTTCTCAAAATCATCTCATAGGTATGATTTGCTAAAGTCACATATAGCAAACGTATGCTCAAACTCAACACCACATGTAGTGAGAGTTATTCCTTCTGGTAGTGCCAAGGGTCTCTCAATGTGACCATTGGCCATCTGCAATTTCATTCTCATTGGTCTAAGTGCTTGCTTGCCTCAACGCTTCCATAGGGAAGTGGTAGCAATAGCAACTCCTGCACCTGAGTCCAAAATTGCCTTGGTTGTGTATCCTTGATGGGTAATGGGAAGATAGGTGTTTCCTTCTTCTCCTTCACTCATGTCTCCTATCTTGTCCAAAGGTATTTCTAGCACTGTTCTATGGGATCCTACCTAGGAATGAGATTTAGCTACTCTTGGCACTTGATTGGCTACATGTTTCCACAGTTATGGCCTAACCTTGAGTAACTCTTCTAAAGTGAGATTGCACTGTACTTTAGTGTTCTTTACGACCTCTGTGTTCCTAGGTATGACTGAGTCTTCGTTTCTTACCATGATTGTGGGTGCTCTCATATATGTAGACTTAGCTTCCAATGGGCCTGTGAAATGGGGTAGCTCCTATAAGGAGTTAGACTCAAAGTCTAATCTCTCCTGAGATTGGGTACTCTCCTGCTCCTCATAAATGGAAGGAATATCTTGTGGGAATTGATCATGTGCGTCATCCACAAGTTCAATGGGAGGAGGAACTTCACTTTCTTTAGCCCATTTCTCTTCTTGAATCTCTCGCAGGAACTCTGGTGAGTACCGATTCATAGAAGAAGATGCGTCTGGTTTTGTGGAGTTAGGCACATAAGCTTCCTGGGTAGGAAGACTTATCCTTTCACTTGCCTTGTCCTTATTTTGAGAGGCGGGGTCCTTTTCTGATAGTGCAATTAGCCTCTCCAATCTTTCTAGCAGTCCTTCAAAGTGCAACTACGTCTTAGTTGAACTAGAGAAGTTAAAGAGGCGACTAGCTTCAAACATGGTTTGAGCCAATTCCACCATCTTAGCACAAATTTTAGTTCGTTCGAGCTCCAGTTCAGCTCTAGGGTAACATTTTTCATGATCCGTTATGTTTGGCCCATCTTGGATCCCTGCCTGATATGCTTTAAGCATCATGTCTAGGTCCTCGGGAGTGGGATCTGCTAAGACTGATCCTGCTCTAGGGGGTGGTGGGATTGTATGAGGCGGGTTGGAAGGTGGTGGATTGGATTGAGATGGGAATGTGGTGGTGGGGTAGTGTGAGAGGGAGTTTGAGATGTGAGTTCAATTATCTTGGCTTTCGTTTCTCTTAGTCTTTCCTCGAGTTCACTCATTTTCTTTTCCTATTTCCTTTTCATTCTCTCGCGACTATCCCTCCAAGCTCTAGTCCTTTTCTTAGTTAGGATCTCAGTTTCGCTAACCTCGGAACCCTTTTCTTGGCATAATCCTTAGTTTTGCTGCACAACTTGAGCTCTAGTGACCACTTGCACTGGTATAGTGGAGGTTTCACTTCCTGTAGAGTCTACTACTAACCCTATAACATTGATAGGAGTGATTTTCGGCATGTTATTGGGGTTCTTAGGTTAGTCTCGCAAGAGATTCTCTTTCCCACAATCGGGACAAAAACCTTGAATTATCACAGATTGGGTTTGTGTAGGTGCAGGCATAAGGCAATCATGAATGAGGTGATCTCCCCGACAGTGGTAGCATGGTCCTCTAGGAAATGGGGGTCTTACCTACCTAGGTTGAGGCCTAGAGTTTGGATTTGCGTACATGACATTTGCATACTCTGGCTCCCAACTGGTTTCACTAGGGTCTTCATAGTAATATGACTCATTATGTTACTTCGATGGCACTGGAGACATCAGGCTAGAATCCAAGAAGGGCCAAATGTAACGGATCATGAAAACTGTTACCCTAGAGCCGAACTAGAGCTTGAACAAACTAAAATTTGGGCTAAGATGGTGGAATTGGATCAAACCATGTTTGAAGCCAGTCGCCTCTTTAACTTCTCTAGTTCAGCAAAGATGCAGTTGCACTTTGATGGATTGCTAGAAAGATTGGAGAAGCTAATTGCACAATCAGAAAAGGACCCCGCCTCTCAAAGTAAGGACAAGGCAAGTGAAAGGATAAGCCTTCCTGCCCAGGAAGCTTATGTGCCTAACTCCACTGAACCAGACACATCTTCTTCAATGAATTGGTACTCACTAGAATTCCTACGAGAGATTCAAGAAGAGAAATGGGCTAAAGGGAGTGAAGTTCCTCCTCCCATTGAACTTGTGGATGATGCGCATGATCAATTCCCACAAGACATTCTTTCTATTTATGGAGAGCAGAATAGTACCCAATCTCATGAGAGATTAGACTTCGAGTCCAATTCTGTTGGTGCATTTTACCCAAGCCTACATGCTTGATATGCTTGATACTATGATCATTTGTAAGTCACATGTGTAGTCATGTGAACACCTCTTGTAAAATAATACATTTTATCTCTTGTAATTGAAAAAAGAAAAAAGGAAAAGGATGGCTTACCTCATCCATGATGTAAAAGCAAAGTCGTGGCTCTAACAACCTAAAACCATGAATTTCTGAGCTGAGGGAATATCTCCTAACTTTGGGGATCACTTTTAGGTGGAGCCATTCGAATTCGAATTCAAAACTCCCTCCAAGAATAGCTATAAAAAGAGCAAGAAGGAAGAGGCGGTTAGCAAGCCTTGTACGTGACCTCTTCATGTCATTTTGTAGAGATTGAAGAGCTTACTCCATAGCTCTATCATTCTACTCCCATTGTGCAAAGATTCATTGCCAATGTGGTTGCAATCATATGTGAATCTATACATTTATCATTATCTACTTCTCTGTTTTGTTCTCTGTTATACTCACTCAGAGCAGTAACTTTAGAAGGTCATATCTCGAGTTGTACGCAACTTTTTTCAATGTTTTAACATGTGTTTGATAGCTCTTACTGTCTCCTTTTTGCCTATAATTTTTCAAGCTCATTGGAGTTACAATTTGTGAGATATCTGCATTTTACTGCTTACTGGTCTATCTCTGCAGAGCCCCGAGAATGGTGGGCATGTTCCAAAAATTGATGAATCTTGTTCTCAATGCTCAGTCCATCATTTAAAGTGTTTTAACTTGGATTGGGAAGCTTTCTAAGTCTATTTGCTATGACCAAAAGGAATTTATCTAATTCTTACCAGGTTGAGAGCACTGTTTAGTTTTTCCAGCAGGTGTATGTCCAAAAATAGCAAGTTTTGGGAGCTAGTCATTTCACAACTAGTCTGTCTTGACTTAAACTTTTGGGATACATGTTCCAAAGTACTTGGATGATATTTTGGTGGATTTAGGAAGCTCAAAGGGTCTACTAATCAACGCTGAAGTCTCAGTTGGTTGGTGTGTTGAGAGCAGTATGGGCACCCAAGGACTGATTAGACAAGGAAGCCAGCGGAGAGAGTCAGAGCGAGGTGAAGGATTAAGTAGACAAAGCAGTCGACGCAAATCTGGCAGATAGGCCCTTTAAATTTTTCCAAATCAACATCTTTATAACAGTGATTCTTATCACTAACACTCATTGTAAATACCATTTCATATTTTTGTAGCTCCATTTTGTGCAAGCCAAGGAGTCCTTGAGCTTGAGGAGCCTTAGAAGTACCTACATATCAATTTTCGTATTTTTTAGACTCCGTTTAAGCCCTCAAATTGGCCCTGGAACCTAATTTTTAACTAGGCCGGACACTAGGTCTGGACAGGGCCAAAACCTAGTCAAAAACTATAAATAGAGCTAGAGAGCTCATTTTTGGGGTTAGTTTGTATTTGAATTGAATTTGTATGAGCATTTTGGAAGTAATCTAAAGAACTCCATTGCTTCTCACTCTTTGTCTTACTGTGTGTGCGCGTGTGTGTGTATGTGTGTGCAAGTTAGTGTGCTTCTCACTCACGCACTTGTGCCTTCACTTGCTCGAGGTCTTCATACCATCCTCATGTCTTCTCGGATTGACATTAAAGGAGGTGCTACTCATCACTGAGCTACACCAAATTTTGGCGCCGTTGCCGGGGATCGAGCTTTGAGGACGAGCGTGTGATGGTAAGACGTAGAGTTGTGACGTTGGCGTTGTAGGTAATTTCTTTACTTTTCCTTAATTTTCTCATCCTTACTTCATCATCATCATCACCATCATCATCCCCATCATCTTCCACCTCCATCTCCATCATCGCAAAAATTTCAGTTTTTTGACTATATCTCCTTCCCCCTTTGATTTCCCTGATTTCACTTGTGAGAGAGAGCAAGAGAGCGATCTTGTGTGCACTGTTTTTGCATGTTTGTTGAGTTTTTTGCAGGTTCCAGCAGCATCATCCCCTCCAGCACATTGCGCAGGTACGGAAATGTGCAGAACTGTCTCGCAGTCGCCAGCTTCTGTTGATCGCGATTGACAGAAATTTTCATCTTTTGGTAAAAGTGAGTGCACCCCAGTAGACTAGAGGCTTGGCACAACACAGATCCACAAAAATTTTTGAAAAAATTGCAAATTTTCAGTCCATCGCGATTGATAGCATCTATCGCGACGGACAGCCATCCATCGCGACGGACAGCCATCCATCGCGACAGACAGCCATCCATCGTGACCGATACCTGTCAATCGCGATGGACAGCCATCCATCGCGACAGACACCTGTCAATCGCGACGGACAGCCATCCATCGCGACCGATACCTGTCAATCGCGACGAACAGCCATCCATCGCGACCGATACCTGTCAATCGCGACGGATAGCCATCCATCGCGACAGACACCTGTCAATCGCGACGGACAGCCATCCATCGCGACAGACACCTGTCAATCGCGACGGACAGCCACCATCGCGACAGACACCTGTCAATCGCGACGGACAGCCATCCATCACGACGGACACCAGTCCATCGCGATTGACAGCCTAGTCGATCGCGATTGACAGCCATTTTCGGCCATTTTTTAGAGTTTATTAAATTGAGGAATTTGGCTAATTTTGGGCATAACTATTGGGCTATAGGACATATAGGGAGGCTATAAACAAGCAATTTGAGGAAACCCTGTTGACCTGTTAGCCTGTTTGAACCCTGTTTTAATCTCTGAAGCCTGAACTGACATAACTTCCTCATACGAAATCCGTTTGCTGTGATTCTTGTTTTTTGAAGTTGACCATACCCCGAGGTAGGAAAACTGAGGGATCCTTGGGATTGTTTTCCATAAAGGCAAAGGATAATTTGGTCTGTGAGATACAGACATAAAAGTGGTCTATTGTGGCATTTGAATCTAAGTCTTGAGCTAACCGTGGGGCTTTTACAGGTCCAGTAAGAGCACTTGAGAGCATCCAAAGTAAGGGTTTCTTTGCAAGCTTGAGAACCGGGTTCTTGAGCGTCATAAAGCAAGGGATCAACAAGTAAGGTAGGAATATTCTCAACTCCCTTTGTCAATTCCTAGCTTAGGCCAAGTTCGAGTAGTGCTAGGACTAAGTCAGGGCAACGATAGGCATCAATCAAGTGGAAGACTACCTCTGCACTCAAGTTCAAGATTAAACATAATCTCTTCGTGATGCGATAACCTTAAAGGAAAGAGTCTAACGTGGAACGATCAACTTACAATGCGAAAATTATCTCAAATATTCCTGACGACGTGATTTCTAACAAGAGCATAAACACGGTAACCACTAAAAAGAATCAAGTAACTGATACAAAAGAACTCAGCAACGAGGTTGTACTTGGGAAAATTTGGGCTATTCAATTAGGCTTATGAACCTTAGATCAGGGCGACATCTAGGGAGAGATAGACAAAGTCTTAGGTCTTCAGAGGCTAGTGTCAACCACACTGCTAGGTCTTGGGCCCAGCAGTTGAGCCACCACTCATACTACCCTAGCTCTGAGACCAGTGAATCAGAGATGTCTCAAGGCATGGACCGACCTACGAGAAGTTCAGGAGTGCCATACTTGCACAGGGTAGAAGGCCCATACAAGACGCAGCTGGAATACCTTAGGACCAACCGATTAGGTGCTAGCATCTATGAGGACGGTTTAGGAAGATCCGTGGTCTAGATTAAAAACCCTGACCAATCCATAGGACTAGAGCACCCAGCTGTCAAGTTTGAAAACGGAGCATACTTGGACAAAGAAGGAACCATATACGTAGTCACCAGTCACCCAGATAGGACATATGAATTTGGGAATGTGATCTCAGAAGCGGATTTAGGTGACCTGGAGCAAGGAAACATGGATGTAGAACCTAGAACTCCTCGAGGCAAATCTGTTCTCACTAGGATTATCACACCAGAGTGGATTCCCCAAGACAACAAGAGCATAGATCTGCTTCTGAACCGAGAGACTGATGAAGCCTTTTGGAGGTATAAATCTGATCGACCAAATGATATAGGAACAATCATGATCTATGAGTTTAAAGATCCAGATAGCCCAGGCGGAGTGACCTACTTAGATCACGCTTCAGAGAGGATCTTTGTGGTTACAGAACATGATAGACATGCTTACACTTGGAAGGGTGAATTCGTTTTCCCCAAACCAAAATTGAATGTGTCCTATGGTCACCCTGGAGGTGGAACATCCCAAGCTCATGGAATTCAAAGAGACAGAAGTAGAGATAGGCCAGAAGGAAGCTTTGCCAACCCAGGGGGCACAGAAAGAACGAGGACGGAAACAAACAGAGTAGAACTTGAGGTACTTAGAGCTCCCAGGAATCAAAGAAATGTGGACGAATTCCCTCTACCACGACCTAGAGAGCACACAAGGACTCTGAGACCGACTCAGCTAGTTAAGTCCATGAAGAACTACTTCGATGGCACTAGAGATCCATACGATCATGTGGCTGAGTTTAGGCAAGTCTTGAGAGCTGAACAAGTGGAAGATCTGTTCACGCAATACAATGCCTTTGGTCTAACCCTTAGGAACACTGCCTTGACATGGTTTCAGCCACTAAACGAGAGGCAGTTCAGGAGCATAGACCAACTTCTAGAGGCATTCATTATCGAATTCTCTAAAAGTGGCATAAGACATAACACTTCCTCGCTGATTCACAGCTTCAAGCAAACCCCTCAAGAGACCGTGCGACTTGCTGGAAGAAGATTTAGGCAATACTTGGAGAGATGCCCTGTCCCTGAGCTACCCACGCCAACTAAGCAAGTGGCTTTATTCTTGGATGGATTGTTAAGTACCAAATTGAGGTCATATGTGTATCTGAAGGACCCTAGGACTATAGAAGAGTATGTATGCATGTGCATTGACATTGAGGATAACCTAGGGGAGGAGCTAGAGCTTTCCAAAATCTACAAAGACTCAGATAGTGCCTCTAGCCTCTCTTCCTCGCAATCCACATCAATTGAGGAATTAGTAGAGAAAGTAGCTCAGAAACTAGGTGTCTCTAGCAAACAAATCCCAAGGTTTGCCCCTGTGAAAAGATGCTATACTTGTGGAGGCGACCATATGGCGAATGTCTGTCCCATTATGGCTCAACCCCAAGTTAATCCTAGTAGCCAATACTGCACCATAGAACGAAGGTACACCAATCACACCGCGCAAGATTGCCCCTACAATAAGCAAACCGTTAGACAGACGTACCCACAACCATACCCTCAACAAGGAAGATACCAGAACCAGTACCCACCTCAGCAGTATGCGAGACCTCAACAAACCTACCAACCCTACCAAAACCAACAAAGGCCTCAGCCTGTGCTAGCACAACAACCCCCTGCTCTAGCTAATGTGATTCCGATAAAGTATGCTGCTGCAGAAGAAAACTTGAATAGAGCTATAGTCCCCGTAACACCATTGCTTTCAGAAAGTGATCCCAGTGACCATAGCTTTGATTCTACACATGTTGATAGTCCCCAGGCTTACTACATGCAATCTCCTGAACATGGTGAGTCCTATTATAGTGAAGAGCCAAATGAACCTAGTTGGGAGTCAGATTACACAAACGTCATGTACGCAAACCCCAACCCTAGAACTCAACTTAGGCAAGTAAGACCCCCATTCCCTAGAGGACCAGGCTACAGATGTCAGGGAGATCATCTCATTCGTGATTGCCCCTTGCCTCCACCTACACAACCCCAATCAGTGACGATCCAGGGCTTTTGCCAGGATTGTGGAAAGGAGCATCTCTTACGAGATTGTCCAAAGAATCCCAACAATATGCCAAAGATCACTCCCATTAACGTTATTGGGTTAGTAGTAGACTCTACAGGAAGTGTGACATCCACTGCACCAGTACAGGTGGTCACTAGAGCCCAAGCCTCACAGCAGAACCCAGGTGTAGGCCAGGAAAAGAGCCCCGAGGTGAGTGAAACAGAGAGCATGACAAAGAAAAGGACTAGAGCTTGGAGAGATAGTCGTGAAAGAATGAAAAGGCAATGGGAAAAAAAGACGAGTGAACTCGAGGAAAGCCTCAGAGAAACAAAGGCCAGGATAACTGAACTCACAGCTCAAACTCCCTCTCACACTGCCCCACCTCCATCACCTCCACCATTCCCAACTCCATCCGAACCGCCACCTTCCAACCCGCCTCACCTAAACCCACCACCCCCAAGAGTAGGATCAGTCCTAGCAGATCCCACTCCCGAGGACTTAAACATGATGCTTAAAGCATATCAGGCCAGAATCCAAGAAGGGCCAAACCTAACTGATCATGAAAAGTGTTACCCTAGAGCAGAACTAGAGCTAGAACGAACCAAAATTTGTGCTAAGATGGTGGAATTGGGTCAGACCATGTTTGAAGCCAGTCGCCTATTTAACATCTCTAGTTCAGCGAAGACACAGTTGCACTTTGATGGACTGTTAGAAAGAATAGAGAAGCTAATTGCACAATCAGAAAAGGAACCCGCCTCTCAACATAAGGACAAGGCAAGTGAAGGAGCAGGTCTTCCTGCCCAGGAAGCCTATGTGCCTGAAGCCTATGTGCCTAACTCTACGGAGCCAAATACATCTTCTTCTCTGAATCGGTTTACACCAGAATTCCTACGAGAGATTCAAGAAGACAAATGGGCTAAAGAAAGTGAAGTCCCTCCTCCCATTGAACTTGTGGATGACACACATGACCAATTCCCACAAGACATCCCATCCATTTATGAGGAGCAGAAGAGCACCCAATCTCAGGAAAGATTAGACTTTGAGTCTAACTCTCTACAAGAATTACCCCACTTCACAGGCCCATGGGAAGCTAAGTCTACTTGTATGAGAGCACCCACGGTCATGGTAAGAAACGAAGACTCGATCATACCTAGGAACACAGAGGTAGTGAAAAACACTAAAGTACAGTGCAACCTCACCTTAGAAGAGCTACTCAAAGTAAGGCCAGAGCTATGGAAACATGTAGCCAAACAAGTACCAGAGATAGCAAAACCTCGTTCCCAGGTAGGTTCCCAGAGAACAGTGCCAGAAATACCCTTGGACAAGATAGGAGACATGAGTGAGGGCGAAGAGGGAAACACATATCTTCCTATCACTCATCAAGGATACACCACCAAGGCCATTCTAGACTCAGGCGTAGGTGTTGCAATTGCTACCACTTCCCTATGGAAGCGCTGGGGCAAGCCAGCACTCAGGCCCACAAGGATGAAATTGCAAATGGCCGATGGTCACATAGAGAGACCCCTAGGGCTGTTAGAAGGAATAACTCTCACCACCTGTGGTGTTGAGTTCGAGCACACATTTGCTATATGCGATTTTAGCAAAAATCATGCCTATGAGATGATTTTGGGAAGACCCTTTATGCGACAGTTGCAAGTGGTACAGGATTGGGGAACCAATTCTTTGTACCTACAACACTTAGGTGTTACGACCAAAGTGAATCTCAAAGATTACTCTCATAGAGATGTCCCTCCTATCCAATGGAATCCCATCCATAGAGCCAAAGATGATACAGAATCGGTGCATTCCATAGGGTCAGGATCCTCATGGATGCATGAAGACACCCACTTATGGATGTGCAAAGTAGCAGTAGAAGAAGAGAAGAGAGAAGAAGCCAGAGAGATAGGTGCAAAAGAAACACATAGATCAATTCAAGACCCAGCCTATGTGCCCGTAGTTTTTCCTGACAAAGAATTTGAACCCCACGGCTGGGCAGAAATCCTAGCAACAATGGATGTAGCCATCAATGAAGAACAATGGACACCTCACTGTGATGAAGATGACTATGACATTTAAGTCTTCTCCATAGAGCCAATCGTGGGAGAGGCAGTTCTAGAAGAATGCGAACCTAGCCCTGATGCATTTGAAGATGCGAGCGACTCCGATCTAGAGTCAATCATTATGGATCCACCTTTTGCATCAGATGAAGAATATTTCTATGAAGTAGAATTTCAACCCCAAAGGCACGGAGAGCTTACAAATGATGTAAGGCTAGCCACACATGTGACCCCGAAGGAAGAAGGGAAGAAAAGAAAGAAGAGAGCAGTCACACCAGAAGAGGAAGAATCTTTGTTTGAGGTCCCGGAAAACTTTAAAAAGTATGAGATAGATGACAGAAGAGTCATGATCAGAATGCCTAAATGAGAGGCACAATCAGGAGAGGCCTATGATAACAAAGAAACCACCAAAAAAATAGTAGTGGCCCTAGAAGAAGGAGAGGAGAGATGCACGTACATAGGCCATGACCTAACAGAGGAAGAAGAGCATGCGTTAATAGCCTTGCTAAGAGAATACAGAGATGTGTTCGCTTGGAGTTACAAGGATTTGAAGGGTGTTGATCCAGACATATGCTTACACACTATCCCCATGACCTCAGATGCTAGGCCCTCTAAGCAAAAGCCATACACATACAATGACAACTATGCAGCCAAGATCAAGGAAGAGATAGATAGATTGGTTGAAGCTGGATTCATCTATGAAATTGAGCATACTGAGTGGGTATCCCCCATCGTAGTGGTGCCCAAGAAAAATGGAAAGCTGCGTGTATGCATTAACTTAAAGAAGGTCAATGCAGCCACAATTCGAGATAACTATCCGCTTCCTATCACAGAGCATCTCTTAGAAAGAGTAGAAGGCAAAGAAGTGTACAGATTCCTCGATGGATTTTCGGGCTACAATCAAGTAGCAACATAAGACGACATTTTCCACTGAATGGGGCATTTTTGCCTTTAGAGTAATGCCATTTGGGCTTACCAATGCACCAGTTACCTTCCAAAGGCTGATGTGCCATGTGTTTAAAGAGTTCCTGAGGAAGAACTTAGAAGTCTATGTTGATGATCTTTGTGCTCATTCCAACATTAGGCAAACCCATATTCCCGAACTCAGACAAATCTTTGACAAATGTAGAGAATATCAAGTCTGCCTGAACCCAGAAAAGTGCGTCTTTATGGTCAGGCAAGGCAAGATTCTAGGACACATAGTGTCAAAGAATGGCATATCCACTGATGAAGAGAAAGTGAGAGCCATAGCAGAGCTACCTAGGCCAAGGAATGTCAAGGAAGTACAAGCTTTCATGGGGCATTGTGGTTACTACCGCCGGTTCATTCTCATATATGCTGTCATTGCAAAGCCCATGTACGGACTTCTGACTAACTTTGAGTGGACTGATGAATGTGAGAATTGCTTTCAGGAGCTTAAACGAAGATTATGTTCAGCACCAATCTTGACCACACCAGATTGGAACAAGCCATTCCATGTTCATGTGGATGCATCCAATTACGCTATTGGATGTTGTTGGCATACAAGTCAGATGAAGAGCATACTAGCACAATGGAGGAGTCATGCACAATACGGCAACAAGGCCCAATCATTTTTTCCATGGACCATTTACAACTCAAGTGATTTTAATCACTACACAAATATTGTAAATTCTGTTTTTGGTAGAATAGACTCCATTTTGTGCAAGCCGAGGAGTCCTCGAGCTTGAGGAGTATTAGAACTAGCTACATATCAATTTTCATAATTTTTAGACTCTGTTTGAGCCCTCAAATAGGCTCTAGAACCTAATTTTTAACTAGGCCGGACACTAGGTCTGGACAAGACCAAAGCTAGTTAGAAAACTATAAAAAGAGCTAGAGAGCTCATTTTTGAGGTTAGATTGTTTGTGAATTGAGCTTATGTAAGAGACTTTTTGACTAATGCAAAGAACTCCATTGTTCCTCTCCTTGTTCTTGCCTTGTGTGCGCGTGTGTGTGTATGTGTGTACATGCTTGTGTGCTTCTCACTCACACACTTGTGCCTTCACTTGCTCATAGTCTTCATACTAGTCCTCACGTCTCCACGGATTGAAAATTATGAGGTGAATCTTCTCACGTTGGTACTCACCATTGTGCTAGAGTGACACCAAATTTGGCGCCGTTGCCGGGGAGAGAGCTTCGAGGACGAGCGTGTGATGGTAAGACGTCGAGTTGAGACATTGGAGTTATAGGTAATATCCTTCCTTCTCTTTATTTTTCTTCATTTTTTCCTTACTTTCGCATCACCATTATCACCATCATCATCCCCACCATCTCCCACCTCCATCTCCATCTCCACAAAAAATTTCAGTTTTTTGGTCATATTACACTCCCCACCTCATTTCCCTCATTTCATTGTGTGAGAGAGCGAGAGAGAGCTTGCATGCTGTCTGTTTTTGGTGTGTTTTTGAGCTTTTGTTGCAGGAACTAGCTGTACCACCTTCTCCAGCAGTGTGCGCAGGTACGACAGACTCTGCACAGGTCCCGGGACGACGACCTCTGTCTGTCGCGACAGACAGAAAAACTTAATATTTTGTGAATGCGTGTTTGGCACGGTAACCTACACCATTAGAGCACTCCAAATCACTAGAAGTTTCTCAAAAATTTGCGTTTTTTCAGTCTATCGCGACAGACACCGTCTATCGCGACAGACAGAGACCCACGATAGACCCCGTCTATCGCGACAGACACCTGTCTATCGCGACAGACCAAATTCCACGACAGATCCAGTCTATCGCGACAGACACCGTCTATCGCGACATACCAAATCACGACAGACGACAGACAACGTCTATCGCGACAGACACCGTCTATCGCGATAGACCACTCTATCGCGACAGACACCGTCTATCGCGATAGACCACTCTATCGCGACAGACACTGTCTATCGCGACAGACACCGTCTATCGCGACAGACCACTCTATCGCGATAGACACCGTCTATCGCGACAGACACCGTCTATCGCGACAGACCAGTCTATCGCGACAGACACCGTCTATCGCGACAGACCACCCTGAATGGTTATAACTTTTTCATACGAAATCCATTTTTTGAGCTCTAGGGCTTGTCGGAAAGCTCGTGGCATATCCTACACGCCCTCAACTGTTTTTTATAAGAATAATGCGTTGATTATCAGATAGGATATTTGGAAGTTGACACACTGAGGGGTAGGAACACCAAGGGAGCTCTAGAGGAAATTTTTAGCAATATAAAAGGGGAACAAGGGTCATTAAAAAAGTGTCTGAAATAAATTGTCTGTCAATTGAAGGATCAACTTGAAGCTAACCTTGGGATTCTTACAGGATCATCGAGAGCTCTTGGAGAAAGCAAAGTAAGTGCCAAGGCGAACAAGCTCGGGAACGTGCTTCCTGGGTAGACCAGTATCGCCAGGAGGAGCGACTTGAGGTTGGAACATCACTTAACCCCCTCAGTCAATTCTTAGCATAGGCTAAGTGCGAGTAGTTGTTCTGATTGACTAGGGGTACGATAGGAACACTCAAGTTTGAAGAGCCCTTAATTTCTCAAGTGCAAGGGTAGGCTAAATTGTAGTCAAGGGATAACTTAAAGGAAAAGAACTTAAACTAAGCGGACGCAAAACATCAAGTACGACCCACGAAAGTGCTCCTGATGACGCTTAACTAAAAACAAGAAAACACATCCAAAGGAACTTAAAAGGAACAAGTGACTGGTACCAAAGAATCAGCAACGTACAAAGGGCATATGAACCTTAGGTCAGGTAGACACCTAGGGAGAGACAGACAAAGTCTTAGATCTTCAGAGGCTAGTGTCAATCATACTGCGAGGTCTTGGGCCCAGCAGTTGAGCCATCATTCATATTACCCTAGTTCTGAGACTAGCGAGTCTGAGATGTCCCACGGTATGGAGAGACCTACAGGAAGTTCTGGGGTGCCATATTTACATAGGGTGGAAGGCCCTTACAAGATGCAACTCGAGTACCTTAGGACCAACCGATTAGGTGCTAGCATCTATGAGGACGGCCTAGGAAGAGCGGTGGTCGAGATTAAAAACCCTGACCAATCCATTGGACTAGAGCACCCAGCTGTCAAGTTTGAAAATGGAGCATACTTGGACAAGGAGGGGACAATATATGTAGTCACCAGTCATCCCGATTGGACAAATGAATTTGGGAATGTGGTCCCGGAAACAGACTTAGGTGACCTAGAGCAAGGAAACATGGGTGAAGAACCTAGAACCCCCCAAGGCAAATCTGTTCTCACGAGGATTATCACACCAGAGTGGATTCCCCAAGATAATAAGAGCATAGATCTCCTCTTGAACCAAGAGACGGATGAAGCCTTTTGGAGATATAGACCTAGTCAACCGAGTGAGGTAGGAACAATCATGATATATGAGTTCAAAGATCGTGATATTCCAGGAAGAGTGACCTACTTAGATCACTCTTCAGAGAGGATCTTTGGGGTTACAGAAAATGATAGGCATGCTTACACTTGGAAGGGAGAATTTATTTTCCCCCAACCAAGATCGAATGTGTCCTTTGGTCGCCAAGGAGCTGGAACATCTCAAGCTCAGGGGACTCAAAGAGAAAGGAGTCAAGAGAGACCTGAGGTAAGCTTTGCCAACTCTTGGGGAAGAGAAAGAACGAGAATGGAAACGAATAGAGGGGAACCTGAGGGACATAGAGCCCCAGGGAACCGAAGAAATGCCGATGATTTCCCTTTGCCAAGACCAAGAGAGCACACGAGGACCTTGAGACCGACCCAGCTAGTTAAGTCCATGAAAAACTACTTCGATGGCACTGGAGACCCCTACGATCATGTAGCCGAGTTTAAGCAAGTCTTGAGAGCTGAACAAGTTGAAGACCTGTTCACGCAGTACAATGCCTTTGGTTTAACCCTTAGGAACACCGCCCTGACATGGTTTTAGCCACTAAACGAGAGGCAGTTTAGAAGCATAGATCAACTTTTAGAGACATTCATTATCGAATTCTCTAAAAGTGGCATAAGGCACAATACTTCCTCATTGATATACAACTTCAAGCAGACCCCGCAAGAGACTGTGAGACTTGCAGGAAGAAGATTTAGGCAATATCTTGAGCAATGTCTTGGTCTTGAGTTACCCACAACCGCTAAGCAAGTGGCTTTATTCTTGGATGGATTGCTAAGTACCAAATTGAGATCATATGTGTACTTGAAGGACCCAGGGACTATAGAAGAATGTGTACGCATGTGCATCGATATTGAGGATAACCTAGGGGAGGAGTTAGAGCTATCCAAAATCTACAAAGATTCAGATAGTACCTCTAGCCTCTCTTCCTCACAGTCCACATCAATTGAGGAACTTGCGGAAAAAGTAGCTCAAAAACTAGGTGTCTCTAGTAAACAAATTCCTAGATTTTCCCCAATAAAGAGGTGCTATACTTGCGGTGGTGACCATATGGCAAACGCATGTCCCATCACGGCTCAAGCCCAAGTGAACCCTAGCAGCCAATATTGCACCATAGAGCGAAGGTACACAAATCACTCAGCACAGGACTGCCCATACAATAAGCAAGCGGTTAGGCAAACCTACCCTCATCCATACCCTCAACAAGGCAGATACCAGAGTCAATATTCACCACAACAGTATATTAGGCCTCAACAAAATTACCAACCGCAATATCAGGCCCAACTGAGACCCCAGCCAGTGCTAGCACAGCAACCACCTGCTCCTACTAATGTGATTCCGGTCAAGTATGCTGCTGCAGAAGAAAACCTGAATAGAGCGATAGTCCCAGTAACACCATTAATCTCAGAAAGTGATCCCAGTGACCATAGCTTTGATTCTACACATGTTGATAGTCCCCAGGCTTACTACATGCAGTCTCCTGAACATGGTGAGTCTTACTACAGTGAGGAACCGAGTGAACCTATTTGGGAGCCTGAATATGCTAATGTCATGTACACAAACCCCAACTCTAGACCTCAACCTAGGCAGATACGACCCCCTTTTCCTAGAGGACCTTGCTTCAGATGCCAGGGTGATCACCTCATACGTGATTGCCCCATGCCTGCACCTACACAACCCCAATCAATGACGATCCAAGGCTTTTGCCAGGAGTGCGGAAAGGAACATCTCTTACGAGATTGTCCCAAGAATCCCAGCAATATGCCAAAAATCACTCCGATTAATGTTATTGGGTTAGTGGTCAATTCCACAGGAAGTGTCGCTTCCACTGCACCAGTGCAGGTAATCACTAGAGCTCAAGCATTGCAGCAAAACCAAGGGCTAAGCCAGGAAAAGAGCCCAGACACTAGCGATACTGAGAGCCAAAATAAGAAGAGAACAAGAGCTTGGAGAGATAGCCGTGAACGTATGAAAAGGCAATGGGCAAAGAAGATGAGTGAACTTGAGGAAAGTCTACGAGAAACCAAGGCCAAAATCATAGAGATCACATCTCAACCGCACTCTCACACATTCCCACCGCTACCATCCCCATCACCCTCCATCCCTCCACCCTCTAATACACCCCATGTAACCCACCCACCACCCCGAGCAGGATCAGTATTAGCTGATCCCACTCCTGAAGACATAGACATGATGCTTAAAGCATATCAGGCCAGAATCCAAGAAGGGCCAAATGTAACGGATCATGACAAGTGCTACCCTAGAGCTGACCTAGAGATAGAAAGAACCAAGCTTTGCGCGAAAATGGTCGCATTGGCTCAGACTATGTTTGAAGCTAGTCGCCTTTTCAATTACTCGGGCTCAGCCAAGACGCAATTACACTTGGATGGACTTCTAGAGAAGTTAGAGGGCATAATTGCAAGATCTGCCAAGGAAGAAAAAAATCAAGAAAGAGATAAAGCAATCAAAAACATGACCCATCCCCCACCGAAAGCTTATGTGCCCAATTCCACTGAACCAGACAACCCCCCCTCCCTAGAAAGAATAGAGAATCTAATTGCACAATCACAAAAGGAACCCGCCCCTCAACACCATGACAAGGCTAGTGAAAGAGCAGGTCTTCCTACCCAGAAAGCCTATGTGCCTGAAGCTTATGTGCCTAACTTCACTGAACCAGACACCTCTTCTTCTATGAATCAATACACACTAGAATTCTTGCGAGAGATTCAAGAAGAGAAATGGGCTAAAGAGAGTGAAGTTCCTCCTCCCATTGAACTTGTGGATGACACACACGATCAATTCCCACAAGACCTTCCTTCCATTTATGGAGAGCAGGAGAGTACCCAATCTCAAGAAAGATTAGACTTCGAGTCTAATTCTTTACAAGAACTACCCCATTTCACAGGCCCATGGGAAGCCAAGTCCACCTGTATGAGAGCACCTACAGTCATGGTAAGAAACGAAGATTCAATCATACCTAGGAACACAGAGGTAGTGAAGAACACCAAAGTGCAGTGCAATCTCACTTTGGAAGAGCTTCTTAAGGTTAGACCAGAAGTGTGGAAACATGTAGCCAATCAAGTGCCCGAGATAGCAAAACCTCGTTCCCAGGTAGGATCCCAGAGAAGAGTGCCAGAAATACCCTTAGACAAGATAGGAGACATGAGTGAGGGCGAAGAGGGAAACACATATCTCCCCATCACTCATCAGGGATACACAACCAAGGCCATCTTGGACTCACGTGCAGGAGTTGCAATTGTTACCACTTCCTTATGGAAACGATGGGGCAAGCCAGCTCTCAGGCCAACGAGAATGAAATTGCAGATAGCTGACGGGCACATAGAAAGAACCTTAGGACTACTCGAGGGGATAACTCTCACTACTTGTGGTGTAGAGTTTGAGCACACATTTGCTATCTGTGACTTTAGCAAAAATCAAGCCTATGAGATGATTTTGGGAAGACCATTTATGCGGCAGTTGCAAGTGGTACAGGATTGGGGAACCAATTCCTTGTATTTGCAGCACTTAGGTGTTACAACCAAAGTCAATCTCAAGGATTAATCTCATAGAGATGTCCCTCCTATCCAATGGAACCCCATCCATAGAGCCAAAGATGATACGGAATCGGTGCATTCCCTAGGATCAGGATCCTCATGGATGCATGAAGACACTCACTTATGGATGTGTAAGGTAGCAGTAGAAGAAGAGAAGAGAGAAAAAGCCAGGGAGATAGGTGCAAAAGAAACCCATAGATCAATCCAAGACCCAGCCTACGCACCTGTAGTTTTTCCAGACGAAGAATTCGAACCTCACGGCTGGGCAGAAATTCTAGCAACCATGGATGTAGCCATCAATGAAGAACAATGGACACCTCACTGTGATGAGGATGGCTATGACATTTCAGTCTTCTCCATAGAGCCGATCATGGGAGAGGCAGTTTTAGAAGAGTGTGAACGTAGCCCTGATGCATTTGAGGATGCGAGTGACTCTGATCTAGAGTCAATCATTATGGACCCACCTTTTGCATCAGATGAAGAATACTTCTATGAAGTAGAATTTCAACCCCAGAAGCACGGAGAGCTTACAAAGGATGTAAGGCTAGCCACACATGTAACCCATAAGGAAGAAGGAAAGAAAAGAAAGAAGAGAGAAGTCACACCAGAAGAGGAAGAATCTTTGTTTGAGGTCCCGGAAAATTTTAAGAAGTATGAGATAGATGATAGGAGAGTCATGATTAGAATGCCTAAACGAGAGGCACAATCGGGAGAGGCCTATGATAACAAAGAAACCACCAAGAAAATAGTGGTAGCCATAGAAGAAGGAGAAGAGAGGTGCACTTACATAGGACATGACCTCAATGAGGAAGAAGAGCATGAGCTGATAGCCTTGCTAAGAGAATACAGAGATGTATTTGCTTGGAGTTACAAGGATTTGAAAGGAGTGGACCGGGACATATGCTCACATACGATTCCCATGACTACAGAGGCCAGGCCCTCAAAACAAAAGCTATACACATACAATGACAACTATGCTGCCAAGATCAAAGAAGAGATAGACCGCTTGATTGAAGCTTGATTTATCTATGAAATTGAGCACACTGAATGGGTATCCCCCATTGTGGTGGTGCCCAAGAAGAACGGCAAATTACGAGTATGCATTAACTTGAAGAAGGTTAACGCAGCCACGATCAGGGATAATTACCTGCTTCCTATCACTGAGCATCTATTAGAAAGGGTGGCAGGCAAGGAAGTGTACAGCTTCCTAGATGGGTTCTCTGGCTACAATCAAGTGGCCATTGCACCAGAAGATCAGCATAAAATGGCTTTTGCCACAGAGTGGGGTATATTCGCTTTTAGGGTAATGCCATTCGGGCTGATCAATGCTCCCGCAACCTTCCAAAGGCTGATGTGCCATGTATTTAAGGAGTTCCTGAGGAAGAACTTAGAAGTCTATGTTGATGATCTTTGTGCTCATTCCAACATTAGACAAACCCATATTCCTGAACTCAGACAAATCTTTGACAAATGTAGAGAATATCAAGTCTGCCTAAACCCAGAAAAATGTGTTTTTATGGTCAGGCAAGGCAAAATTCTAGGACACATAGTGTCAAAGAATGGCATATCTACGGATGAAGAGAAAGTAAGAGCTATAGCCAAATTACCTAGGCCAAAGAATGTCAAGGAAGTACAAGCTTTCATGGGGCATTGTGGTTATTACCGACGATTTATACACATGTATGCCATCATTGCAAAGCCTCTGTACGGACTTCTGACAAACTTTGAGTGGACTGAGGAATGTGAGAATTCCTTCAACGAGCTTAAACGACGATTATGTTCAGCACCAATCTTAACCACACCGGATTGGAATAAGCCTTTCCATGTTCATGTGGATGCATCCAATTATGCCATTGGATGTGTGCTTGCACAACCTACTAGTGAAGGTAATATGGATCTTCCAATTGCCTATGCTAGTAGACAATTGAATGCAGCTGAACGAAATTATACCACTACTGAGAGAGAAGGCTTAGGCATGGTATATGCAGTTAAGAAATTTAGACACTATTTGCTTGCAAATAAGTTTAAATTTTTTACTGATCATCAGGCATTGTTATACCTCGTAAACAAGCCATGCAATACAAGAAGATTAGTAAGATGGTTTCTCTTGCTAATGGAATATGATTTTGAGGTTGTGGTAAGGAAAGGGAAGACTCATTTGAGAGCAGATCACCTTTCTAGGCTCACATCGGGAGAAGCCCCACAAGGAGTGTCAGATGACCTTCCTGATGCTTACTTGTTTAATTTGGAAGTGGTGCCGCAGTGGGCTAAGCCATTGGTACCAGTGTTGACATACGGACCTAACCACCCAGTAATAGCCACACAGGATAGAGAGGTAGTAAAAGCCCAAAAGTATCACATCATGGCAGGTAGTATGTACAAGCACACAGATCAAGGGATCTTGGCCTGTTGTGTGGAAGAGGATGAGTACGCTAAGTGGTTGCAATCGGCACATGTAGGTGCATTAGAGCAACACTACTCAAAACAACGAACCCTACAGACCCTGAGGAGACTAGGAGTGCATTGGCCGACTATGGAGGCTGATGTCCAAAAGTTGTGCAAGGAATGCCCAATCTGCTGCACTAAACCACCTGTGGAACATGCCACTCTTTATCAAGTGTCCATAGTGCCGGATTGGAGTGAACCATTAGTATCCTTCCTGAGGATGAAAACATTCCCTCCAGACATGACTCTGGCTAAGAAAAGGAGTTTAGAACAAGAAGCCCAGGATTACTCACTCATTGGTGATAATCTATACAAACGTGGTAAAGACGGTTACCTAAGACTATGTGTCCATGAGAGTGAATATCTCAAGATCTTGGACACTGCTCACCAAGGTGTAGCAGGAGGACACTTTGGACCAGATCGGGTGATCAAGGCAATACTATTTGCGGGCTTCTGGTGGCCAACCCTTCACATGGATGCACATACCTATGTGAAACGGTGTGATGTGTGTCAGAGAACTCAGTATCCTATACACAAAGATGAGATGCCACTGAAACCTATGATGGGTGGATATGCATTCTCTAAGTGGGGAATATACTTTGTAGGCCCTATTAATCCCCCAGCCAAGGGTTCACATGCTGAATATATCATTGTGGCCACGGATTATCTCACCAAGTGGGTGGAGGTAAAAGCTACGACAAAGAACGATGCTCAGACTACTGCTAAGTTCTTATTTGAGAATGTATTCACTAGATACGGGCTACCCATAGAGCTAGTTAGCGATAGAGGCACTCACTTCTTGAATGAAGTTATTGAAAATCTACTCCAAGAATTTTTGGTAGTACATAAGAAGTCTGCCCCCTATCACCCTCAAGCTAATGGCCAGGCTGAGAGCACCAATAAGATCTTATGCAATGTACTGACGAAATTAGTGAATAGTAAACACTCTGATTGGGACAAACAGCTACACCATGCTGTTTGGGCATATCGAGTCGCCTACAAAACAGTACTCCAAGCCACCCCCTTTCAGATGGTATTTGGCCAAAATGCTGTGCTGCCTCTGGACTTTTTGATACCTACATTGAAGGTAGCACAAGAGCATAACTGGACAGGCCATGAACTCTCCTCTCGAATCTTTGATCTTGAACGTCTAGGCGAAACACGATTGAGAGCGGCTGCAGGGATATATGCAGCTAAGAAACGACAGAAGGCATACTTTGATGCCCACGTTAAGGATAAAGGTTTGAAGACAGGCGACTTAGTTTTAGTTTACACATTGAAGCAACGTGCGAGAAAACTGGAGAAGAGAGGCTATGGACCCATGATTATAAACAGAATCTCAACAAGTGGAGCAGTGCAACTAGCCACATTAGAAGGCGAGGTTCTCCCGAGCTACATTAGCGGATGTAGGGTCAAGTTGTATCAGGAACCTCTCACAGAGGAAATGCTAAGTCGACTCAATACTGCTAAGAAACGTAAAGAAGAAGAAAAGTGAATTCGAGAAGAAGCCCAAGCAGAAGCATTGGAACACATCCGGAGAATGAAGTTGAGAAGACAGACTAAGGAGCAACCTAGGACGGATACCTATGCAGATCAAGGATATCATGTGGCTATGTGTGAAGTTTCAGGTGTGAGCGCTCAAAGGATAATTGATCGACGTCCTTTTATAACCTTAGAGATAGGACAAAGAAAGGGTGCAAGGACTGTAAGAGCCTTGATTGACTCAGGTGCAGCCACTAGTGCTGTTAAATTGTCTTACTGTCAAGAATTGAGATTAACTGTCAATCCTATAGAAGCATATCTCATAGGATTGGGAGGTGTGGAAACCCCTTGCATGGGCGAGGTGGATCTTCCCATCTCCATTCAAGACGAAGTAATGATAGTCAAAGTATTAGTGTGTCAAGATGAGGACCTCACGGAGCCTCTTGTCTTGGGTCAGGACTGGATCTATGATCATGCAGTCAACCTCAACCTAAGAAGTGGACTTCTTCAGGTATGGGTAGATCATAGCCGAATTACAGTTGAATTGGAAAATGAGGCACTCAAGGAACTAGGCAAGGCACAAACTCCTGGTCCTTCCAAGGGCGCACATGAAGTTGACAATGCTATTTTTGTCCAAAACTGTATGATGCAGAAAGAGGCTAATCTCAACAACGGAGCCAGGGAGAGGACGGAACTCCCTTCTTTTCCAAAGACCAGAAGGTTGCAACAACCCACGACAGATCAAATACAGAAGAAGCAGAACACTACCGATACTGGATGCCAAAAAAAGGAGCAAAGCAGATTGTTTCAGCCATGGAAGCAAGTATGGAGGCGAAAAGGCGAATACCCTGTTCAGACCAGGCCGACCCCACGGCCAAAACCTCTTATTAGTAGTCAACAACATGACACTAATGAGAAGTCCTTCATTAATTCTTTTGCGAAGGTGAAGTCTATTTGGGTACCCAAGAAGTCAATGAAGGCCAGCCCACAATCACGACAAATCTGGGTGCCTAAGGCTTGCTTGCGGGCTCAAATAGCTACACCAAGGCCGCAACCGGTACAACATGTTTCACTCACTCGAACATCTGAGGCCCAGTCTTATGCATCACGCACGGACACATATTCTTCCATGAGCACTAGTAGAATCACTTGTAAATGGGTCCCTGAAAAGCCTCATCTTCAAGCAGATACCCCTATCAAACTCTTTAGAGTCTCCACAAAATCAAGATCAAAGCCCATCCACTGCATTTGGCAACCTAAAGTTTGTAATAAACCCCTAGACCCCAGTTGTAAATCCATGCCCACCTACTAACTACGTCACTCTCACACTACATCATTCCACTTAGTTCTTAGGTCCAACCAATTCCTAACTACACACACAAGCACCGAGCACTTATTAACCTACTAATCTCTCCCGAACCTCATGATAATGTTGTAATGGGGACAAAAACGGTTCTAACTTGTCCTTTACAATGTTAACACATGTTTCTATATTCTCACAGAATCAGGAGGCAAGAAGTAACATGGCAGAAGCGACAGGTCCGAGCTCACAAGTAGGAATACTTACGGCAGGAATCGATGTGGATAGTCTACCTGTGGATGTGCCACCAACTGAACGACCTGTGGAGCTGCAACACCTTCAGCAGATCCCGGTACCGGATCCACCCACAGGGATCACAGAAAGAGTCCATGCCAATTCTCATTGGTTCAATGGCATGCCAGGTCCATTAGGAGAGGCCAAGTATATATGGGAGTCTAAGTGCGAGTATGACAGATCATGGGTTCGATTCCAATTTTTCTCCAAGGAGTTTGAGACTCTACAGAACACCGAGGATCTCCAGACCATATGGCAACATGCAGGGCTAGCAGAATACTTTGAAGCACCACTACCTAAACCGGATCTCCTCCGATGCTATTATTTGGTCTCCACATTACAAGCTAATGAAGAAAAGGACAAACCAGGATCATTTGTTCTTCCTTCCTTGCTGGGCAACAACGAGTTAAAGAGGTTTGAACTTACTGTGGAATTGGTGAGCGCTGCTTTGAATATGCACGGCACACATGTACCTTCTGAGAAAGATGCTCTCGTTCCTACTAACATGAAGGATAGGAAACTATTGAAGCTTAAAGACATGGCAGCACTCACACCAAACGTGTCCATCCCTCTCCGTATGTGCATGCAACATTTTGCTTTCCCCGGCCAAGACCGCTTCACACAACCACACAAAAGAATTTGGTTCACTCTCTACTTAGCGGAGGCAGGTGCGTTACCAATTAAGCTGCCGGTATGGATTATAGATCAATTGTATGAAGCAAATAAAAGTTCTTCTAGGAAATTAGTGGTGAACGGTTGCTGTGTAATCACACGCATTATTTACCGGTGCCTAGCATACGATGTTCCGTTCCCATTGAACGTGCCTTAACTTGGGCACAATTACAAATGTTTAAGAAGCTCAAGACGTCCACACATCAATCCAAGCGCATGAGGGGTGCGATCCCTTGTGTCCAGACAAGGGAAGTTCTGACTACTCCTGAAGTATCGCCACGAGGGGAGACCACTGTAAAGGGATACCCAGGTCTGGATCTGAAACTACGACACAAGCTATCCCTTCAGCTCCTCCTGCTCCATCTGAATTTGAATTTGCTATGACTGGAGATGCTGAAGGAATGGATCCCCAGGACTTCGAAGCATTCTTACAAAGTACACAACTCTCTGATGTAGAGTTTTATTCAGATGCAGAAGAACAAGGCACATCTTCACAAAGAAGAAGAAAATCTACAGACGGCCGCCATGTACATTGGAGTGACGCTCAGCAAGGTCAACAACAAGGACACCTAGAAGAAGAAGGAGCATATGAAGACGAGACCACTGAAGCCCCAGCCTATACAGCAGAACTCCGAAGGCTGTATCAAATTATGGAACGAGTGCGATCGCAACAACTGCTCACCGAACAGAGCAGTAGAGTACTCATGACAGCTGTTGGAAGAAGCAGGAGTTGACTCAGAATATAGTGAAGGTCTCTTATTGATGGCAGAAACATATGGGGTAGTAGAAGCAGTGTGGACCGCCATTAGGAGGTCTCCAGTTCAATATGATCCACAAAGATTCCAGACACGACCACGCTCAGGTAAGAATATCCAGATCCCCATTACAACGGCAGAAGGGCCAATTATTACATCCGAACCCATCAGGACAACCTCCCAAGCAACAGAAACTGCTAGCCAAGAGCACCCAGTCACCCATGAGGAATCCACCGAGCCACTACCACCCACACCCCCACCATCGCCTCCTAGAGCAGAAACCGTGGAAATCACCTCGACCACTCAACCCACCGAACCAACCTTCATCTTCCATACTCCCATCTCTAGTTCAACCCTATTCTCCACCTCTGATAACCCAATCTATGAAGCAACCCCCATCACTACACAATCCACCGAATCGCTCATAGAGCCTGCCCTAGGACAACCATCCCCCATGCCCTCAGCCATAGGTCATCCTGACCCTAGATCCATATTCATGGGTTTCCCTGCTACCACGCAACCCTTCATGCCCTCCTCAACTCTACAACCTCAACCCCCGACCTCCATCTCTCCACTTCTCCAATCCCTCCATAACTTCCTTGCTAGAACTTTTCAACCCAGGTCTCAACCATTCCCTTTATTTTCAGCTCCCCACCCCACTTCTCATCTATTCACCACTTTCACACACACACCACCTACCATTCCAATGTATATGGTAGACCCCTCACTCGCACCCACTCCTGAAAGTATGGACATTTCACCACCCACGGCACCTCCTCCTCCCCCCATGCTTCCACCTCCTCCCATTCCCCCTCCACCAATTTCACCCACACACACGTCTTCAATAGACACATCATTCACTCTTCCCCTTCCCCAATTCCCTTCCCATGCATCTTCCATTGTAAACACCACCCCCTCATCTATAGGAAATGCATTGGACACCATGCTAGCTTGTATATCAAACTTAAGGACAGATTACAATCAGCTCCAGCAACAGAATGAACGCCTGCAAGAGCACTCGGGACACTACACCTGCTCCATCTCTTTGCTTGTGAACAAGCAATGTACTCTGAGAACTACACCACACCGCAACCAGAAGTCCCTGGCGCAATAAATTGGGATGCATTGGAAGCTGATCTAGCAAGAGGCTTAAGGATAGGAGAACACGAACTTGCCACCAATGTCATCCAATACTATATCGACCACCCCATAGAACAGAGGTCTGTCAGGGGCGACAGACGCTAGGAAGGGGGGCGCATTGGCATACAAGTCAGATGAAGAGCATACTAGCACAACGGAGGAGTCATGCACAATACGGCAACAAGGCCCAATCATTTTTTCCATGGACCATTTACAACTCAAGTGATTTTAATCACTACACAAACATTGTAAATTCCGTTTTTGGTAGAATAGACTCCATTTTGTGCAAGCCGAGGAGTCCTCGAGCTTGAGGAGTATTAGAACTAACTACATATCAATTTTCATATTTTTTAGACTCTGTTTGAGCCCTCAAATAGGCTCTAGAACCTAATTTTTAACTAGGCCGGACACTAGGTCTGGACAAGACCAAAGCTAGTTAGAAAACTATAAAAAGAGCTAGAGAGCTCATTTTGAGGTTAGATTGTTTGTGAATTGAGCTTATGTAAGAGACTTTTTGACTAATGCAAAGAACTCCATTGTTCCTCTCCTTGTTCTTGCCTTGTGTGCGCGTGTGTGTGTATGTGTGTACATGCTTGTGTGCTTCTCACTCACACACTTGTGCCTTCACTTGCTCATAGTCTTCATACTAGTCCTCACCTCTCCACGGATTGAAAATTATGAGGTGAATCTTCTCACGTTGGTACTCACCATTGTGCTAGAGTGACCGATGTGTACTCGCACAACCTATTGGTGAAGGTAATATGGATCTCCCAATTGCCTATGCCAGTAGACAATTGAATGCAGCTGAACGAAATTACACCACTACTGAACGAGAAGGCTTAGGCATGGTATATGCAGTTAAAAAGTTTAGACATTATTTGCTTGCAAATAAGTTTAAATTTTTTACTGACCATCAGGCACTGCTATATCTCGTGAACAAGCCATGCAATACAGGTAGATTAGTAAGATGGTTTCTCTTACTAATGGAATACGACTTTGAGGTTGTGGTAAGGAAAGGTAGGACTCATTTGAGAGCAGACCATCTCTCTAGGCTCACATTTGGAGAAGCCCCACAAGGAGTGTTAGATGACCTTCCTGATGCTTACTTGTTTAATTTGGAAGTGGTGCCGTAGTGGGCTAAGTCATTAGTGCCAGTATTGACATACGGGCCTAACCACCCAGTAGTAAACACACAGGATAGAGAGGTAGTAAAAGCTCAAAAGTATCACATCATGGCAGGTAGTATGTACAAGCACACAGATCAAGGGATCTTGGCTTGTTGTGTGGAAGAGGATGAGTACGCTAAATGGTTGCAATTAGCACATGTAGGTGCATTAGAGCAACACTACTCAAAACAACGAACCCTACAGACACTAAGGAGATTCGGAGTACATTGGCCAACTATGGAAGCTGATGTCCAAAAGTTGTGCAAGGAATGCCCAATCTGTTGCACTAAACCACCTGTGGAACATGGCACTCTTTATCAAGTGTCCATAATGCCAGATTGGAGTGAACCACTAGTATCCTTCTTGAGGACGAAAACATTCCCTCCAGACATGAATCTGGTTAGGAAACGAAGTCTAGAACAAGAAGCCCTAGAGTACTCACTCATTGGTGATAATCTTTACAAGCGTGGTAAGGATGGTTACCTGAGACTATGTGTCCATGAAAGTGAATATCTCAAGATCTTGGAAACTGCTCACCAAGGTGTAGCAGGAGGACACTTTGGACCAGATCGGGTGATCAAGGCAATACTATTTGCGGGCTTCTGGTGGCCGACCCTTCACATGGATGCACATACCTATGTGAAACGATGTGATGTCTGTCAGAGAACTCAGTATCCTATACGTAAAGATGAGATGCCACTGAAACCTATGATGGGTGGACATGCATTCTCTAAGTGGGGAATAGACTTCGTAGGTCCTATTAATCCCCCAGCTAAGGGTTCCCATGCAGAATATATCATTGTTGCGACAGACTATCTAACAAAGTGGGTAGAGGTAAAAGCCACAACGAAGAACGATGCTCAAACAACAACTAAGTTTTTATTTGAGAATGTGTTCACTAGATACGGGCTACCTATAGAGCTAGTTAGTGATAGAGGCACTCACTTCTTGAATGAAGTTATTGAAAATCTGCTCCAAGAATTCTTGGTAGTACATAAGAAGTCTGCCCCCTATCACCCTCAAGCAAATGGATAGGCTGAGAGCACCAACAAGATTCTGTGCAATGTGTTGACGAAATTAGTGAACAATAAACGCTCTGATTGGGACAAACAGCTACACCATGCTGTTTGGGCATACCGAGTCGCCTACAAAATGGTACTCCAAGCCACCCCCTTTCAGATGGTGTTTGGCCAAAATGCAGTGCTACCATTAGACTTCTTAATACCAACACTGAAAGTAGCATAGGAGCATGAATGGAGGGGTCATGAACTCTCCTCTAGACTTTTTGACCTTGAACGATTAGGAGAAACAAGACTGAGGGCAGCTGCAGGGATATATGCAGCTAAGAAACGATAGAAGGCATATTTTGATGCCCATGGCAAAGATAAAGGTTTGAAGGCAGGCGACCTAGTACTAGTCTACACTTTGAAACAACATGCGAGGAAACTAGAGAAGAGAGGCTACGGACCCATGATCATTAATAGAATCTCAACAAGTGGAGCAGTACAACTAGCCACATTAGACGGCGATGTTCTCTCGAGCTATATAAGCGGGTGCAGAGTCAAGTTATATCAGGAACCTCTGACGGAAGAGATGCTAAGTCGACTCAACACTGCTAAGAAACACAAAGAAGAAGAAAGACGAGTTCGAGAAGAAGCTCAAGCAGAAGCATTGGAGCGCATACGGAGAATGAAATTAAGAAGACAAGGCAGAGAGCAACCTAGGCCAGATGCATATGCAGATCAAGGATATCATGTGGCTATGTGTGAAGTTTCAGGTATCAGCTCTCATAGGATAATTGATCGACGTCCTTTTATAACCTTAGATATAGGACAAGGAAAGGGTGCAAGGACTGTAAGAGCTTTGATTGACTCAGGTGCATCCACTAGTGCTGTCAAGTTGTCTTACTGTCAAGAGTTGAAATTAACGGCCAATCCTATAGAAGCATATCTCATAGGATTGGGAGGTGTGGAAACCCCTTGCATGGGCGAGGTGGATCTTCCCATCTCCATTCAAGACGAAGCAATGACAGTCAAAGTACTAGTGTGTCAAGATGAGGACCTCACTGAGCCTCTTGTCTTGGGTCAGGACTGGATCTATGATCATGCAGTCAACCTAAACCTAAGAAGTAGACTTCTTCAGGTATGGGTAAATCATAGTTGAATTACAGTTGAACTAGAACATGAGGCACTCAAGGAACTAGGTAAGGCACGAACTCTTGGTCCTTCCAGGGGTGCACATGAAGTTGACAATGCTATTCTTGTCCAAAAATGTATGATGCAGAAAGAGGATTGTCTCAACAACGGAGTCAAGGATAAGACGGTACTCCCTTCTTTTCCAAAGGCCAGAAGGATGCAGCAGCCAACGGCAGATCAAATACAGAAGAAGCAGAACACTACCTATACTGGAGGCCAAAAAAAGGAGCAAAGCAGATTGTTTCAGCCGATGAAACAAGTATGGAGGCGAAAAGGCGAACATCCTGTTCCGACCAGGCCAACACCACGGCCAAAACCTCTTATTAGTAATCAACAACACGACACTAATAAGAAGTCCTTCATAAATTCTTCTGTGAAAGTGAAGTCTATTTGGGTACCCAAGAAGTCAATGAAGGCCAGCCCACAATCATGACAAATCTGGGTGCCTAAGGCTTGCTTGCGGGTTCAAATAGCTACACCAAGGCCAAACCCTGTAAAACATGTTTCACTCACACGAACATCTGAGGCCCAGTCTTACACATCACGCACGAACACGTATTCTTCCATGAGCACAAGTAGAATCACTTGTAAATGGGTCCCTAAAAAGCCCCACTTTTCAAGTAAATACCCTATCACACTCTCCAGAGTCTCCACAAAGTCAAGATCAAAACCTATCCATTGCATTTGGCAACCTAAAACTTGTAATAAACCCCCGGACCCCAATTGTAAATCCATGTCCACCTACTAACTACGTCACTCTCACACTACATCATTCCGCTTAGTTCTTAGGTCTACCCAATTCCTAACTACACACACAAGCACCGAGCACTTACTGACCCCCTAACCTCTCCCGAACCTCATGTTAATGTTGTAACGGGGACACAATGTCATTTTTTGTGTCCATTGCAATGTTAACATTTATTCATATATTCTCACAGAACCGGTTGCGAATTTTTCAACATGGCTAAGGCGGCAGGAACTAGATCTCAAACAGAAACGAGCCAGCAAGTGGTGGACTTAGACAGTTTACCCGTGTTGCCTGAGACAAATGAAAGACCAGAAGAATTGCAGGCCATCAAAATCATACCTATAGCGGACCCTCCTAGTGGCCATACCATGCCCGTAGGAAAAACTTCCCACTGGTTTAGTGAAGTGGCAGGACCCTTGGGAGAGGGAACATACCTATGGGAATCAGAGTTGGACTTCAATGGGAAGCAAGGTAAATACCATTTCTTTACAAGAGAATTCGAGAAGTTAAAAAATGCAGAAGGTCTACGTTCGGTATGGGAGAAGGCAGGATTGAATGCATATTTCAGTGCATGGCTCCCAAAGCCTGACTTCATGTGATGCTACTATCTCATCAACACCTTGACTCCAAACAAGAACCCAAAAGGTGCAAGCTCATTTGTGATCCCATCTCTAACAAAAGGAAATGAGCTCAAGAGGTTCAGGCTATCAAACAACTTGGTGAGGGAGGCTCTAGATATGCGCGGAATGCATATTCCTACAGAGAAGGAAACCCTAGTACCGGATTACATGAAGAATCGAAGTCTCACCAAACTCAAGGACATGGTGTCCATGACGCCTAATATTGCAATACACCTTCGCATGTGCATGCAACACTTTGTTTTTCTTGCCCAAGATAGATTCACCATGCCGCCCAAAAAGATTTGGTTTAGTTTGTATCTGGCAGAGACATAGAGCCTCACCATCAACTTACCCCACTGGATAATTGATCAGATACACCTAGCTCACAAACGATGGCCGCGGAAACAGGTTTTATATGGATGCTGTGCTTTGACGAGAATAATTTATAGGTGTTTGGCTTATGACATCCCTATTCAACGGGCCCTAATGTGGAATCGTGTAGAGCAGTTTAGAGGCAGGACATCCACTGGACCCCCTTCTAAGAAGATGAGAGGTACTGTCCAAGTCCCTTGTGCTCAACCATGTGGAGCCACCCTAACACCAGACGTCACCCCTCCACCCCGAAGAGTCTGACCATTCACACTCCGACTTCCAAGACGCAGCACCGATGGTCCTAACTTGATATTCCCTCCCATCCCGACCGATCTTGAATTTCCCAGTGGTGCACCTTTGGAAGAACTCACGAATGAAGACTTTGAACAATTATTACAAGATGTAGAGCTGGAGGCAGAAGAGGCACAACAAGTGGAGAATGTGCAAACACAGGCAACAACCTCCCAAGTACCTGTCACCACAGTTGAAGTGGATGAAGAGGATGATGAAGATGAAGATCAGGAGGAAGATGAGGAGGATTATGATCAAGAGCATCATGATGAGCAACAAGAAGTGCCAGAAATTGTAGGTGCACCTGCATATACAGCTCAACTACAAAGGTTATACGACACAATCAAAGCAGTGCAAGAAAGGCATCAACTCTCTCTTGTGTCAGGTCAAGCTTTGATGCAAGAAATGCTATCAGATGGTGGGGTGGATCAACATTTCATTGACACCCTCAAATTAGTGTCAGAGTCTTTAGGAGTTCCGGAGGCTGTCCACACTGCAGTCCGCCAGTCCATGAGGTATGACAAACGCAGAGTCGACACATTACCACGAGCAAGTAAGACTATCAGGATGCCCGTCACAGAACAAGAGGTAACCATTGAAGCCACAGCTACCCCCACCACCACCATTGACCTCTCTGCCGAAACCTTCGTTCAGACATCACCCATCTCACCCCAGCATCCCCCATCACCACCTTCTCCACCCCCACCACCACCTCCCACCATGGAAGAAACGCCAGTCATCACCTCTACCTTCACTTATAACCCACCCTCAGTCACATCATTTTCCTTTCGAGAACCCACCTCACAAGACACCCTCTTCTCTTTCGTCACCAATCCCTTGTACACTTCAAACCTTCTATCCTCCGAACCCATAATGGGTCATCCCATAATCCCAAGTGTGGTTGGAAACCCTGCACCCACAGAAGGCACCCTATGTTTCCCAGCCTATCCCCCAATACGGATACCTCCATTCCATGACCCTCACTTCCCATCTGGCCCCTACGCCTCTTTCAACCTAACCTCACCACCCCAATACCCGTCCTTTGTGGAGCAGTTCATCTGCTCTCCAATGTTTCAGAGGCACATTTCCCTGCTGTTCGCAACGACATCAATTTACACGAACACCACACTCACTTCACCTACCATACCCACCTACATGGTAGCCCCTGTACACACCACTCTGTCTGACCCAATGGACATTTCACCCACCACAACACCTCTCCCCACGATTCCACCAACTCCCCCTCCCTTACCCCCCACCTCACCACTCACCACATCATTGGCACACACAGCATTCACTACCTCCCTCCCCAATCCCACCTCCCTTGCATTCCAAACTTTTCCCCTTGCATCTCATAATGTAAATAGCACGTTCAATACATTACTTCAGTGTGCACATCAACTACAACAAGAATACCATCAATTGGAAGAACGCACTGCTGCCCTCCAGGCAGAATCTCAACATCTGCAAGCTAGAGTCAACACTCTTGAAGCCGATTACCAAACGCTCCTAACCGAGCATACCACCTTACAGCAGGCTCACTCCGAATTGGAATCAAAGACATCGACAATAGATGATCAAGCAGTCAAGGAACTAGAAACAGTGCTCCAAGCGCAAATGATATCTAATGCTACACTCAGACGCAACCTTGGGCTATTAAGGAAGCATATGGCAGCAACACTAGAAGAGAACAAGAGGCTTCAACAACAAAACCAAGACAACTTTGAAGCGGCTATGGAAGGAACTGCAGGAGCAACCATTAGCCCTACCAAGTATAGAGCAGTCCCATCAGAAGACATTCGCATCTTACTAGAGGAGCATGCAAATTTCTTAGAGTCATATGAAAAGTTAGAGACTGAATGTGCAGACCTAAAGAAACAGATAGCCCGTGCCCCCACAGCTCAACAGGAGTCAATAATCTTGGAACGCTCCACAGAAGAATTAGAGACCCTCCGTAAGCAGGTGGCAGAACTCAAAGCACGCCTCGCACCATATGAAAGGCCACCCTCGCCCACTGAAGAACCAGAACCTGAAACAGTAGTGGAAATCCCCGTCGATGACAGCTATGAAGAGCCGTACGAGCCGATGCCAACACCCGGTGGTCAGACTACAGAGGAAGGACAGGATACTTTAGAAATTCAAGTTCCAGATTGGTTCAAAAGGGTCGAGAAAGTGGGTAAGACACATGATGATCGCGTTGCCGTGCAAATGCAATCTCTCACAAATCTCGAAGAAACTGTCCTTCCGTCTTCTTACTTTCAGAACCTATCCCACCAACGGTTAATCACAACATCAGAGTCGCAATACATGCCTTATTTTGTCTTGCTACATGATTATAATGCAGAAGTTAAAAGACATACAGGGAAGGAGCCCACATTTGCCACTCAATTTGAGCCAGAGGACTTACCGACAGATGCGCGTGCGGGCTCGATTTTCCAGCCTAATTGGCGTGCACGTCTACTAACCGATTACCCTGAGATGATGAGCACCTGGGCAACCATGCCACTGTATATCAAGTATAATCCATGTTATTGCCCGATGGTACGTCGCAGATCTTGGCAAGCATTTGCGATCAAGGTACACAACAATAAAGAATGCTCGGCTTGGGTTAACTATCCATATTTTGCTCCACCTCGAGGGACCCCAACCGTAGCCTACATGCTATCAACAATTCGGCACTGGTCTACACATCTAAATAATGTACCCGACATAGTAGCAAAAATGTGTATGAAAATATTCGAGCTCATGACCATTGTCTTCAAAACCTTTCGGATGGTACAAGCTCCATACATCTCTGCCCCTGGATTCTCCCAAGGTAACAAGGATTTAGTCTACGACATGAGCCAGACTCCCTCGGTCACTATAATCTTTGCCTGGCATGCACGAATAAAGTACTTACCCGCATGCTTCAAGCAGACATTTGAGGAAATGTTCTCTACCGGATTCTGGGAATATCATTCAGAAATTTTCATTCCCAGACCCACACATTTGCTACATCTATTCGCAGTAGAACAAGCGATCCATGCAGATCAGTTATGTCTGCCACATTCGAACATTCCAGGACCAATTGATTGGGATCGTATGATGACAGACTTGGCCAGAGGGCTACGCATACAAGAACATCAGCTTTCCACTCAGGTTGTGGAATATTACATCCACCACTCCCAGCAACAAGGGTCTGTCAGGGACGACAGACGCGAGAGAGGGGGGGTGTTGAGAGCAGTATGGGCACCCAAGGACTGACTAGACAAGGAAGCTAGCGGAGAGAGTCAGAGCGAGGTGAAGGATTAAGTAGACAAAGCAGTCGACGCAAATCTGGCAGATAGGCCCTTCAAATTTTTCCAAAATCAACATCTTTATAACAGTGATTCTTATCACTAACAATCATTGTAAATACCAGTTCATATTTTTGTAGCTCCATTTTGTGCAATCCAAGGAGTCCTTGAGCTTGAGGAGCCTTAGAAGTACCTACATATCAATTTTCGTATTTTTTAGACTCTGTTTAAGCCCTCAAATTGGCCCTGGAACCTAATTTTTAACTAGGCCGGACACTAGGTCTGGATAGGGCCAAAACCTAGTCAAAAACTATAAATAGAGCTAGAGAGCTCATTTTTGGGGTTAGCTTGTATTTGAATTGAACTTGTATGAGCATTTTGGAAGTAATCTAAAGAACTCCATTGCTTCTCACTCTTTGTCTTACTGTGTGTGCACGTGTGTGTGTATGTGTGTGCAAGTTAGTGTGCTTCTCACTCACGCACTTGTGCCTTCACTTGCTCGAGGTCTTCATACCATCCTCATGTCTTTCCGGATTGACATTAAAGGAGGTGCTACTCATCACTGAGCTACACCAAATGAGCACATGGGGAATTATGCAGAGCCTATAAATAGAGGCTCACTTCTTGTAAAGGGGGTCCCTTGGCCATGTCCTTGGCCTCCATTTTGTTAATGGAAGAAGGTGTCATTTGTTACTCTCTTGCCTCCTTGTGTGGTGAGTATCCCCGCTTGTCACGCGGGAGACCCGGGTTCGATCCCCGGCAACGGCGCCAAATTGTTGAGAAAAGGGGAACAACAAACCCTAACCGCCTCACATGGAAGTGAGAAGTTTCTCCAAGTTGGGGCAAAGAATGAGCGGAGAGGTTCACCCACACTCATGGAGCAATGGCAACAATGGCCGACATCACAAGGAGCAAAGGGGAACATCCTCCCAACCATGCACACACACATGCAAATCCATACACCAAGACCAACGCCATTGCACACAAGGAGGCAAGAGAGTAACAAATGACACCTTCTTCCATTAACAAAATGGAGGCCAAGGCCATGGCCAAGGGACCCCCTTTACAAGAAGTGAGCCTCTATTTATAGGCTCTGCATAATTCCCCATGTGCTCATTTGGAAAAGTCAAAAAGTAGCACATGGTCATATCTCTCTAGATTCTTGGGATATATTATCTAACAACCAAATCAAGGGAAGAGCATACGTGCACGCGTGGGGAGTTTTTCTACATTTCTTGAAAGGTGAGCATTTACATCAAGGCTCCAAAGCCTTACTTTAGGAGAAGTATTAAAAAGTGTCTAAAGGGAGGGTTTTTATATGATCCTAAGTAGATACAAAAAAGAGATATTATTTTGTTCTAGGGAGGGTTCCTATGCACAGTTGTGGGTATGTGCATACCCTATAACCCAACACTCTCCCCCCCCTAGACTTTGTCGTCCTCGACAAAGCTAAGAGGAAGGGATCATACACATCTGAACTGGTTCAATCTTGAGTCTGTAATTCTGAGAAGCTCCAGATCTGCAAATCTTCCATTCTGCAGTTTGCCGTCTTCAGGTCTCCGTATTCTTCATTGATCTTCAAACCTGCAACATCTCAGTCTTCAATCTTTCAAATCTGCAATACTGCGGGCCCTCAGTCCATCCTTCAATCTGCAAATCTTCAGTCTTTAGAGCAGGGCGACACAATCCCCTTGGGGCAGTCAGCCCAACATGCATCCCACCATGTAGTCCTGTGTAGGACTAGTGAAGCCTCTCCCAAGCGCTCAACAACCTGAAATAAAACATGCATACCCAGTACATTGTTTCTGAAAAGAGGTAGAATATAACATTTAGTTCGATTGGTAGTTTCCACTTCAGGGAACATCAAGTCTTATAGGACTAGCTTAAGTCCTTGTAGAGAGCTAGCTATTCCTGCATTCTGCCCATTAGAGCACCAAAGGCCAAGAATTCAAGTGGCAATCCTTAGGAAGTATATTTGTGACATGTCACTACTATTTAAAGCACAATCACTTAGTGTATATAACAACCAATGAGCAGAAGGTGAACATGGAAGAGAGCAAAATACAACATTCAGTGACTAAGGCCTTCTGTATCTTTTGCTAAGTAGTCATTGAATCATTTGCGACTTGCTGATCTAGAGATAAAGTCTCAGGAGCTGGCCTCAATCATATTGACTTTCCTAAATCTGCTATACCCAAGTGAGTGTGAGACACATAGTAATGTAATGCATGTGGTTTCGTGATTAATCAATATTCCTAGATGCATTTAAACAGAGATGGAAATACTCAGAGTGGTGGCACGAAATTTGAATCATTATGCCCAAATGGGACAATCACCCAACTTGATATCCGTGCAACACCCTTACCAAAAATATGTGAGTGAGTACACACACATTCATCAATTGCACAACTGAAAGCACAGCAATGTCTCTATAGGAGTCAAGGAGCAATGGTGAAGTTATAAGTGTGTTGAACTGTAATGCATTATGGAAAAGTAGGCCTTAATTGAGCATTGTAAAACTAGAGAGTTATTTCCCTAGCAAAAAACAATACACCTAGAGTTAAGTTCCATAGAAGTCAGGGGTATTGGAAGTTATGGGCCAGTGGGCAGCATTAAGTTCTTGCATTTATGAAGCATTTCAGAAATTTCTTTCTTAGGATATGAGAGAACCTATCATCATAGCTAATCTCAAAACCTTCCTAACACGCATCCTGGCTGCAATCATAAAAAGTAGATACCCAGGGTACAGTTTCCTGATTGTCATATGCATCAATCTAAAACTCCATATTGTCAAGAATCTGCGAGACAGATCAAGTAACTCAAAATGAGCTTCCCCTGCTCATCTAGAATGTTAGATTGTTTTGCAGCAAGCCTCTTGAGCCTGAGGGCTACCATCCCCCTTTTATTTTGCCCTGTAACACTTAGAGAAAGTCAATTTGATTACTTAAAATGAGAGCATTCATCAAAGAAAAGCCCCCAAATTCAAGCTTTAGTCACCTCTAGCAGAAATTGCACTCCCTATACGTATCTGTAATCTTCCTTTGAGGAATACATGCTCAACTCATAGAGAACACTTTGACGCACAAGCAGTATGCACCCAATGTCCATACATTTAACTCTTTATCATGAAGTGCATAGAAAAGACCTCTCCAATTAGATCGAGGTAAGTGTGGAAACGAAGTCAATCATGCACCCTTCTATTCTAGAAACATCTAATTGAGGCACAAATAGTAATCCTGCAAACTCTTATAAGCAGAAACATTTACACAAGTATGAAGCATGATTGTCACATAGGATGTAGACTTCTCACATTATGGAGTAAAAGTTTATGGCCATTTCTAAACCTATCAAGAATCTTGTTCGTCGTGAAGTCGCCTACCACTGCATGCCCTATCTATTAGTTGTAGTAGCTTCCTTCCAACAGGAGCTAGGGCATCCCCCCTCACACCGAGGTGAGCATAAGCCAAGTATACACGAGTAGGACTGGATTAAATCGGAGAGCATGGCACCACTTTCCAAAAACAGCTCAAGAATATGCAATCGAACATGAAATTTAGTAGTTTGTCATTTATCAAAATACACAGGAACATTGAATGAAGCGGAGCGATTATGAACACAAAGCTTAAAACTTAGTTTTGATTTTTCACCAAATGACTGCAAATGACTCCAAACTAAAGACAGAGCTTTATCGGCCTCAAAATAAGCATACAAAAGGAAAGAGAGTAAGCCCCTGAACTATGCCTACATGCCCCAACACCTTATAGTAGAAAAAAAAAAGGGTAACCAGATCTATAGTTACGGGGCTCCAAGAAATTTCTCATGGTAGTGGCAACAACTCTACAACCTTTCGTTAAGAATGAAGTCATGCATAGCTTATTGAGGTTTGCACAATATTGCATATGAAGCATGCCACATGCCACATCCACTAGTCTGGTGGCAGCTCCCTTCTTATCCGAGTGTTTCTGCTCAAACATAGGTAGAACAAGGTGTAGCAGCACAATTACTTAACCATGCTAACCATCATTTGGACGTTTGTAGCGACAGGGCAAGTCTTTGCACGATCTGCAAATACCCATCATCAAGGAACTAGAATTGACATGGAGGCTGGAGGAAGATTCAGCTGTAGCTGCAAGAATTACAGTCATTCCTGCACATAATACCAAATCAAAACTGCTTTCCTAGATTAAGATCAACCACATCTTAAATTCTTTGAGAGTGCTTCTATTAGTTGTGTTTGAAAATAACAAGATGCATGGATAACTAAATCATCTTGATGCCACTAGTTACAAACAACCAATACAATCTTTCACATCCGTATTCCGATTCTATACTTCTGGAAATACGGGGTCTATATCCCCCCTCAGATTAGTTTTTGTGTTCAAAGACCTTTCAAGGGTCCATGTTGTCAGCCACATTAACATGATAACAAAGGGATCGATGCATAAACCCTTCTCCGAACCTTACCCAAGGTTTCCATGGCTAAACAGTTCCCAATAGTGTTCTGCCTATCCAAAGCCCTTATTGTTGAAAGTCCCATAGTGCTAAGGAAATTGCATTTACTGTCATATAACCGTCTACCATTCATGCGACACATAGAGAGTTACCCTTTGCAATAGTGGACTACGGGACAATTATTCCTCAGACATTGCATAATACCAAAATGAAGGCAAAGACTTATAGGCTGAGTATTCCTAATTTCCATCAGGCTAATCAAGAGAGTTGAGAAGTTACTTTGACTCCTAAGGGCAAGCAAAACCCCAAAATTTCTATGCCGACAAGCCACATGTCAGAGGCCATCGTGTGATCATTGCATCTATGGCCATGGGTGCTACAAGTTATCGCTTCCTGCACATTAATGGCAAAAGAAAATCGATGTATGACACATTTAGAAGTGATTAAATAAGCATCCACATAGAAAATCATAGACATCTTTGCAAAAAAATTATTCTTTCATTGTGAAAATCCTGCCCACAAGGGACTTATCTTGTGACGAAGATCAAGAAGGTGGGTTACTGCAGAAACATAGAGAGGGTCATCCCTTTCCTTGAGAAGATAATATCATGGAGCTTGATCCCGAGCAGAAAGAAAGAAAAACGCAGACGGTATGTCATAAAGGGTAAGATGGGTGCATAACCGAAAACATTGATACCAACAGGTGACGTTTGAGATGCCATACAACGTTTACAGATAGTCAACCTTCGTGATCTTTGTTAGTCACACATTATATTTTCCACATGATATCCCCAAAACACCTTAATAGAGATTATAGGATTTTGTTAACAAACAGGCCTTTCAATCGTTCTGTAGGCACAAATGGATGAAGTTTCTTGTCATATTGAACCTTCCGTACTGGCTAGAAGCCCATGCACAAATAATAGTTTGAGGAAGATAATTCTTGATTGATCAATTCCAAAACACATATCCTACACGATATCTAAGTTCCAAGTCTCCAAATTCACGAAAAACCCATGCAGACAAATGGCACGACAAGAGATCATGCAGCAGCAAGGCAAAAGGAGAAGATTGATGGCCGCATTTAAGCATTACACTAGAACAAGTAACCTGTTGGCTTTGCCTCCAGTGAGGCGCAGGCAACCATTTTCGAGCAGCGTGGAGCTCCCAGCACAAGCAATTGCATCGTGAGATGGAGTACTTAATAACATTTCAACACCACAATAGCCCATAGCAAAAGGGCAGCCTGCCCATTATGACCACAAGCAGCGCAACCACGATCAATCTTGTAAATGAGAAGATGTTCGATTAGAGTGAGAGGACGGAGCGTAGGCCCGATTCGAAGTTATATTCAACACAGAGAGCGACAAATGAACACCTAAATCGACACATCCACGAATACGCAGCCGTAATTAAGGAACGGTGATAGAATAAGACCACGACAACCTCCGCCCGCTACAGACGACAGGGGGCAAAATATTTGTTCGACCCCCGCAGTGCAGAAGCCTCCAAAGGTGCAATTGTTATGAAACTCTAGAGCTGAAAAGGGCCTTCAACAGAGGAATAGCCAAGAGGAGCGAAGGGAACAGAGCCTTGTAATCTGCCAAAGAGGCGAAGACACACAAATGAGCTTGACCTGCTCCAAGGCTTTTCCTGTCACCAAACCCGACTACTCATCAATTGAAGAGCGCTAAGCAGCGATGCCCAGCTATGACGAAGGTAAGAAACAGTAACTTGCGAGCCCACACCATAAGTCAAGTGGAGCAGGTGGGGAGGCTTATCAGCTCCAAGACGGAGGGTCCATGATCAGAGAGAGAGCATGGTGAAGCTCAATATCTGACAGTGCTTTGGAAGGGGAGCATGATGTAGCTCAACCCCAACGCGCGAATGTGAGAAGGGGGAGCTAACAAGCACGATATTGAAGATCCTTGAGAGAGATTAGGGAGGAGGGAGAGAACCTCCCCCACCTACCCGCATTCAAAGGTCCGTCGCCCACAACAAGACACGATCACTCTCTCACAGCGCGAATTAATTGCCCTTTTAACTTTGAAATTTTACCAAACAAGATGGCGTCCATCCGATACTTCGTTTCTATGGTGTTTCCTTCCATTTTTTTTAAATTTTTCTTCTAGGAATGAGAGAGAGGGAGGGACAATAGGGAGTGCATTACCCACCCCTTCACCCAGGGCAAACACTAAAAACAAGAATGGAAGTGGTGGAAAGTGATGCCAGAATGAGTGTGTGTGTGGAACTATATGTATGAGAGAGAAAGAGAGACAAGGGGGTTAGGGAATATTCTTTTTTTTGTGAAACAAACAAAAATAAAGATCTAAACTACTCAAAAATTAAAAGAAGAGAGGTACCCAAGGCCAACCGAAGGCCACACGTATTCATCCTCCTCCAAGTGTCAAGGTGCATCTCACGAAGTATGGACACGCAAACTTGGAAAAACCAACGGCTAAAGGCCGACGTCCCCGGCAACGGCGCCAAATTGTTGAGAAAAGGGGAACAAAAAACCCTAACCGCCTCACATGGAAGTGAGAAGTTTCTCCAAGTTGGGGCAAAGAATGAGAGGAGAGGTTCACCCACACTCATGGAGCAATGGAAACAATGGCCAACGTCACAAGGAGCAAAGGGGAACATCCTCCCAACCATGCACACACACACATGCAAATCCATACACCAAGACCAACACCATTGCACACAAGGAGGCAAGAGAGTAACAAATGACACCTTCTTCCATTAACAAAATGGAGGCCAAGGCCATGGCCAAGGGACCCCCTTTACAAAAAGTGAGCCTCTATTTATAGGCTCTGCATAATTCCCCATGTGCTCATTTGGAAAAGTCAAAAAGTAGCACATGGTCATATCTCTCTAGATTCTTGGAATATATTATCTAACAACCAAATCAAGGGAAGAGCATACATGCGCGCGTGGGGAGTTTTTCTACATTTCTTGAAAGGTGAGCATTTACATCAAGGCTCCAAAGCCTTACTTTAGGAGAAGTATTAAAAAGTGTCTAAGGGAGGGTTTTTATATGATCCTAAGTAGATACAAAAAAGAGATATTATTTTGTTCTAGGGAGGGTTCCTATGCACAGTTGTGGGTATGTGCATACCCTATAACCCAACACTGGTGTGAAGCTGGTTGTAGCAGCACCTACTCATCTTTGGATTGCATCCACCATCTCTCTTCACAGTGGTATCAGAGCATAGTCAAGCAACATGGGAGATGGATTTCCATCAACAATTGACAAATTGGATCAAAAAAACTACCCGACATGGTCTCTAAGGATGGAGGCTTACCTTTAAGGGAGGAATCTATATGGATTCATATCCGGAGATGAAGCAATGCCAACCATGAGGAACAAAGGGCAACCATCACATGAAGAAGTGGAAGAACTTTCAAATTGGTGTTTGAAGGATGCACTTGCAAGGTCCTATATTCTAAACTCAATCTATGATTTTCTTTTACCTCATGTCAAGGGATGCAAGACATCAAGAGAGACCTGGAATGCACTTGCTTCTTTCTTCTCTTCCAACACTCGAGCAAGGAAGAACCAATTGTGGATGGAGTTCACAACAATGAAGAAAAGCCCGAAGCAAAATGTGACTGATTATGTCACAAAGATGAAGGAGATTTCCGACCAAATTGGAAGCATTGGAGAGGTAATTGAAGAAGAGCAAATCATTAGACAAATCATAAGTGGAATCAAAGCAGACGACAAGTGGGAGTCATTCACAACAGCCATGGATTTATACATGGACATGCATGTACCCGACCTCAACACACTCATGGGCCAACTCTTCACTCATGAAGCAAAGATTAGCAAAGGTGGTGAGTCCTCAAGAGGTAATCAAACTTCTGCCTTATATTCTGATAAAGCTAAGGTCAAGGACAAGTCAAAGAATTGGAAGAATGAAGATGAAGGTAGCTCTTTCCAAGCAAACTTTGCAGGTAGAGGAAGAGCTAGAGGAAGAGGCAGAAGTGGAAAGCAAGGCAGGGGGAGATTCCAGTCATCTCAACTTTGCAACATATGTGGTTTATCTAACCATACTGCTGAAGAATGTTTCAGGAATCCAAGGAACTCAAGAGGAAGAGGATTCAATAGAGGTGGCTATGGATCAAATAGAGGCAGATACAATGGAGGCTACAACAACAACAACTACTACAACAACAATTACAACAACAACAACTATCAAAGTGGCCATAGAGGAAGAAGAGACTACAATAACTATGCAGAGGACCAAAGTACAAAAGATTCATTATTGATTACGAATCTATCAGTGAAGAATGGTAAGGATGATGATCACATATTTTACATTGATTCGGGATGCTCAAACCATGTAGCAGGAAATGTGGCTTTACTTTCTGATTTGGAAGATCCTCATAACAAGCATGAATTGCAGACAAGAGATGACACAAAGCACTCAGTGGAGAAGATAGGTAATGTGAAGACATCAGATGGGAATATAAACCTCTTAAGCAAAGTCTTCTATGTCCCTATAATTACCAAAAATTTAATAAGTGTTGGACAGATTGTTGAAAAATGATTGCAGGTTAGATTCAACTGATTTGGAGCATATGTTGAAGACCCAAGGCAAGGCTTTCGAAGGATTGCCAAAGGAGAAAAGACAGGAAGGCTTTTCACTTTTGAAGTGGAAGATACAAAGAACATAGTGTTGTTTAGCTATGGATCTCAAACTCTTACAGAGTTGGAGATATGGCACAAAAGGCTTGCTCACATTGGTGAGAGGACACTCAAACAAATTTGCAGGGACCAAAGTGTACTTGATTTGCCTAATATCACAAGGCAACACATGATTTATAAGTGTGAAGCTTGTCAACTCGACAAAGCCCATAGACAACCTTTCAATAAGAAAGGATATATGTATCAAAATCCTTTGGATCTAGTGCACACGGATGTGTGGGGTCCAAGTAAGGAGCCATCTATATCAGGCTCAAGATATTATGTGTCTTTCATAGATGATTGTAGCAGGTGGACCATTCTGTTTTTCATGAAGCACAAGGATGAAGTGTTTAATTTCTTTAAGAAGTATATTGCTCTTGTTGAAAACCAAACAGGTAGGAATTTGAAACGACTCAGATCAGATGGTGGAGGAGAATACTTCTCTTCTGAATTTGATGCCTTCTTGCATGAAAGAGGCATTAAAAGGGAAGTCACTACAAGGTATACACCCGAACTCAATGGTGTATGTTGGAAGCAGTCAGAGGCACAGACGATGTGGAAGCATGTAAAGACGGAGCAGGGAGCCAGTCGGATCATTTTTTCAAACAAATATGTTTTTATTACCTCTTCAAACATCCAACAGTGATTTTCATCACTCTTGTAACATATGTAATATAGACAAAATCCCATTTTCTAATTCATAGCTCCATTTTGTGCAAGCCGAGGAGTCCTCGAGCTTGAGGAGATTAGGTAGAATGCGCGTACCAATTTTCGTTATTTTTAGACATCGTTTACCCTTCCAAATAGCCTCTAGGACCTATTTTTTAACTATGCCGGTCACTAGATGTGAAACCGGTCAAAACTAGTCTAGAAACTATAAAAAGAGCTAGAGAGCTCATTTTTGAGGTTGGTTCATATTGGCTAGTGTGAGCTTAGAGCTAGTTTGAGCTTGTAATAGTGTTCTTGAGTAATAGAGCTAATTTTCCCACCTTCCATTGTGTCTTGCTTGTCTCTTCATTGTGTGTGTGTATGTGTGTGTGCATCTTTGTGCTTCTCACCTTCACTCTCACTTCATCTCACATTCACGATCTTCATATCACTCCTATCTCTTCCGCGGATTGACATTAAGGAGGTGAAGCTTCTTAACGTGGTTCTCACCATTGTGCTAGAGCAACACCAAATTTGGCGCCGTTGCCGGGGATCGAGTCTAGGACGAATGTGTGATGGTAAGAGTATAGCAAGAAGTGGCATTGGAAGGTAAAAATTTCAGTTTTTGTTGTTGTTTATACTTAGTTTTTAGTGTTTTTCACCGCCCCCACACTCCATCTTCATCATTGCATCATCATCTTCATCTCCAAAAAAATCAGAAAATTCACCATATCCACCCATTCACCTCATTTCCCCTCATTTGTGCATGCGAGAGAGCGAGAGAGAACTTTTGTGCTTGTGTGTGCTTGTGTTTTCTTGAGTTTTCTTGCAGGTACAGAGCTCCAGTGCATCAGGAAAGCTTGGAAAAGGTAAAATTTTACTCTCTGTCAAAGATCTGCCGAGTGTGGCGGACCATCGCGATGGTCTGCAACCTTCGGAATTCGAGGTAGGCGACCACACCACGAGGTAGGCGACCCTTGCGCATCTACGAATCCACAGGCGCATCTCAAAAATTCGTACTTTGGTGGACCATCGCGATTGGCTCAGACCATCGCGATTGTGTCGCACCATCGCGATAGGCTCACGCCATCGCGACGGCTCGGCCGGACCATCGCGACAGTCCACTTGGACCATCGCGATTGTTCAGCTGACCTCGGGCCATCGCGATTGGCTCATGCCATCGCCACGACGGTGCCACGTGTTAAGATAGACCATCGCGACGGTTCATTTTTTCGGACCATCGCGACAGCCCAAAATCGGACCATCGCGATTGGCTCATGCCATCGCACTTGTGACCATCGCGACGGTTCACTTCGGACCATCGCGATTGTCCACCTTTGACCGTTGACCCACGCCATCGCGATTGTCCGCCTAATCACGCCATCGCGATCGTTCACTTCGGGCCATCGCGACGGTTCACCTTTTCGCACCATCGCGACTGTCCAAACTCCACGCCATCGCGACGGTTCGCTTGGACCATCGCGACGGTCTCAGACCATCGCGATTGTGCACCCCCATCGCAAATTTAGGGTTCCATTTTTTTGACCAATTTTGGGGGTATTTTTGAGAAATTTTTGGACCATTAGACTCATAGGAGACCCCTTAGCTCATATTGGAAGGAAAACTTGATTGTCAGTTTTTACCCCCCAGGGCCTGAGCGCTCATAACTTTTTCATCCGAAGTCCGTTTTTTGAGCTTAATAGCTCGTTAGAAAGCTCTTGACAAGTACTACGTGACCTCAACTTTTTTTTTCTTAAAGGATACGTCTATTTTTTGATAAGCTATTTTGAGGTTCACCTAGTTTGGAACTAGGAAGCCAGGGGGCAAGTATTGAAAATTTGGGCAAAAGGGAAGGGACTTAAAAGGTGTATGTACTTAAGTGCTTGATCATCCAACTGCGAATTGGTCTAATATTGGATTTTTTCCAGGTCTAGCAAGGGCAATCAAAGGCAACCAAAGCAAGGCAGTGAAGGGCATAAAGCTTGGGAAGCGCGGCTTCTTGGGCATCAGAGCAACCAGAAAAGCGGACTCGAGGTTGGAAGATTACTCAACCCCCTCAGTCAATTCTTAGCTTAAGATAAACGTTAGCATTGTGGATTAAGACAATAGGAACGCCTCAAGTTCAAGATACTTAATTCTTTCAAGTCCAAGACTAAAGTAAAGGTGTGACGCGAAAACCTAAAGGAAAGAACATAAGCCTGACGGAATGAGAACTCAAAGTAACACGGAAAGTCGAATTCCTGACGCATACATTAAGACAAGAATCTAAAGAAATCTAAAAAGAATCAAGAAAGTAATAACAAAGAATCGGTGACGATCTAAGCGTGTACTGAGTGTGCAAGAAAGAAAATTAATGAACCTTAGATCGGGCAAACATATAGGTAAGTCAGACCGACGAAGCCTTAGATCATCAGAGGCAAGTGTAAGAACTACTGCACGATCGTGGGCTCAACAATTGAACACTAGTTATCCCTACGAGAGCTCAGATACTAGTGATTCAGAAATGGCATTTAGCACAGATAGACCAGAAGTAGGGCCAAATGTAGCCTATTTAGAAAAACCTGAAGGACCCTATAGAACGCAATTAGAGTTTCTCCGAACCAACCGACTAGGTGCTCACATCTATGAGGATGGTTTGCGAAGGCAAGTGGTGCAACTGCACAACCCTGATCAACCCATTGGATTGGAAAGACCAGTGGTGAAATTTGAGAGAGACGCTTACATAGACAAAGAAGGAACCATGTACGTCCTAAGTACGCAGCCAAACGATACTAATGAGTTTGGCACAATTCAACCAGAGACGGAAGCAAAATCTCAAGGAAAGGAACCATTAGACGAACCTAGAACACCTAGAGGGAAATCCGTATTAACAAGAGTACTCACCCCAGAGTGGATCCCTCAGGACAACAGAAGCATAGAGTTGTTCGTAAATAAAGAAACTAATGAAGCCTTTTGGAGGTACAGAAAGGAACACCCTGGTGAGATAGGCATCATTACAATTTATGAATTCAAGGACCCAGATACACCTGGAAAGGTTGTATACCTGGATGAAACTTCAGAAAGAGTCTTTGTGGTGCCTGACCACGCTAGAAACACATACACATGGAGAGGTGAATTGGTATTCCCTCCATCTAGAACGAACATGAATACAAGTCAACAAGGGGCAGGAACATCATCAGCCTTTGGAAATCAAAGAGAAAAGAATAAAGAAAGACCCGAAGTAAGCTTCACTCACCCCATAGGGAGAGATAGAACAACCACGGATAGACAAAGAGATCATGGAATACCAGGTGGTAGAGATGATTTTCCTCTACCTAGACCACGTGAACACGCAAGAGTATTGAGACCCACTCAATTAGTAAAATCAATGAAAAATTATTTTGATGGGACAGGAGATCCTTATGACCATGTTGCAGAATTCAAGCAAGTACTAAGAGCAGAACAAGTTGAAGACATGTTCACGCAATACAACGCATTTGGGCTAACGTTAAAGAACACCGCTTTAACTTGGTTCTAACCTTTGCAACAAAGGCAATTTAGAGACATCCATCACTTTTTAGAGTCATTCATCACTGAATTCTCTAAAAGTGGGATTAGACATGACACATCTTCGTTGATTCATAGCTTTAAACAAACCTCTCAGGAAACAGTTAGACTGGCAGGACGTAGGTTTAGACAATATGTTGAACGATGTCCAATGCAAGAGCGACCCTCACAAGCCAAGCAAGTGTCATTGTTCCTAGATGGCTTGTTGAGCTCTAAACTACGCTCCTATGTGTACCTAAAAGAACCCAGAACGCTAGAGCAATGCGTAAGAATTTGCATAGACATTGAGGACAACTTAGGAGACGAGTTGGAACTCTCAAAGGTCTATAAGGACTCAGACTGTTCCTCTCTAGCATCCACGAAATTGTCTAGCTCGATAGAGGACCTAGCAGAAAAAGTGGCCCAGAAACTAGGAGTTTCTAGTAAACCGAGGGTGCTTACAAACAAGCGTTGTTACGCCTGTGGTGGTGACCATATGGCAAATGTGTGTCCCAACACAACACAACCTCAAGCCAACCCTAGTGGCCAATATTGTACAATCGAGAGAAGATACACGAATCATACGGCTCAGGACTGCCCATACAACAAACAAACCGTGAGACAGAACTATCCGCAAGCATACCAGCAGCCAGGTAGGTATCAAGGCCAATACAATGCTCAGCCTTATTACTATAGGCCTCCTCAGAACTACCCATACCAGGCTCAACAGAGACCTCAACCCGTCTTAGCTCAGCAGCCAACCCCACCAGCGAATGTCATCTCAGTCAAATACGCTGCTGCAGAAGAGAACCTAAATAGGGCCTTAGTGCCTTCGTCACCCTTGATCACAGAGAGTGACCCACACTCAAACAGTTTTGACTCTACGCATGTCGATAGTCCACCCGCATATTACACAGAGTCACCAGAACACGTGGAGACATATCATTACGATAGTCCACCAGTGGAACCTAGTTGGGAGCCCGACTATGCTAATGTAATGTACACAAATCCAAATCCACGGCCCCAATTAAGACAACAGAGACCGCAGGGCCCTAGAGGACCATGCTTTAGGTGCCAAGGAGATCACTTCATAAAGGATTGTCCACATCCCCCAATAGCAAGGCAATGACAGTACTATAACGTACAAGGCTTTTGTGCCGATTGTGGCAAAGAGCACATAATCAAAGATTGTCCTAAGAACCCAGTTAATGCTTCGAATGTGACACCAATCAATGTGATAGGTATTGTAAATAACGCAGATGGATCCAACCCTACCTACGTGCCTATCCAAGCTATAACAAGAGCCCAGGCGCTCCTACAGAACCAAAAGCTTGATCAAGAGAAAGTAGCTGGAACCAGTGAAGTTGTAGAATCTAGCAGTAAAAAGACAAAATCTTGGAAAGATTCTAGAGAAAGAATTAAGAGAAAATGGAGTAAAAAGATAACTGAGTTGGAAGGAAGTTTAAAGGAATCTAGAGCCAAAATCCAAGAATTGACCTCACAGGAATTGAATCAAGAGAACCCAGCTCAGAAGTCAGGATCAGTTTTAGCAGAACCCATACCAAAGAATCTAGACATGATGTTTCGTGCGTATCAGGCTAGATTAAAAGAGGGACCTCAGGTAGCTGAAATGAGTAAGAACTACCCTCGAGCTGATCTGGAAATTGAGAGAACTAAACTTTGCATGAAGATGGTAGAACTAGCACAAGCTTTGTTCGAAGCCTCTAGATATCTTAATTGGAATAACATGGCAAAACCGGAATTACACTTTCAAGGACTAATGGAGAGGCTAGAATATTTGATCGAGAGCAAAGAGAAAAAGGATCAGCCTAGGAACCCTATTGTCCCAGAGACACAGGAAAGGAATGCACCATCCCTGTCTCAAGTACCCAGTACAGAAAGTCAAGACAATTTGTCTTCCATACATAGGTACTCACATGAATTTTTGAGAGAAATACAAGAAGAGAAATGGAGAAAAGAACAAGGAACTCATCCTCCTATTCAAGAAATAAATGATTTGCAGGAGCAATTCCCCCAAGACATTCCCTCTATATATGATGATGTAGAGGAAGAACAACTGAGTGAACACACAGGTTTTGAATCTAATTCTTTACAAGAATTACCTCAGTTCACAGGACCTTGGGAAGCAAAGTCTATTAATATGAGAGCACCCAGCGATAATAGTGAGGAATGAAGAATCAGTGATCCCTAGGAACACGGAAGTGATCAAGAACACTAAAGTACAGTGTAATCTCACTCTGGAGGAATTGTTAAAGGTAAAACCAGAATTGTGGAAGCACATAGCAAATCAATTCCCTGAGCTTGCTACCACACCCTCTCAGATAGGATCACATAAGAAGGTACCAGAGATACCCGTGGAAAAGATCGGAGATGTAAGCGAAGGAGAGGAAGGTAACACTTATCTTCCGATAACCCATCAGGGCTACACCACGAAAGCCATCTTAGATTCAGGAGCCGGAGTAGCCATAGCTACCACCGCTTTATGGAAACGTTGGGGTAAGCCAGCATTAAGACCCACTAGGATGAAGCTACAAATGGCTGATGGACACATAGAAAAACCATTAGGCTTACTAGAAGGCATATCTCTCACCACTTGTGGTGTAGAATTTGAGCATACCTTTGCCATTTGTGACTTTGCAAAAAACCATGCTTATGAGATGATATTGGGACGGCCATTCATGCGTCAGTTGCAAATTGTACAAGATTGGGGAACTAATTCTTTGTACTTGCAACATTTAGGAGTGACTACCAAAGTCAATCTTAAAGACTATTCACATAGAGATGTACCCCCAATACAATGGAATACCATCCATAAGACACCAGTAGAGACGGAATCCGTGCACTCATTAGAATCAGATCCTTCTTGGTTGCATGAGGATACCCATTTATGGATGTGTAAAGTAGCCAAACAAGAGGAAGAACGATTAGAAGCAAGGAACTTAGGTGCAGAACAACATCCACGAACCCTTCAAGATCCAGCCTACGCACCTGTAGTATTTCCAGACGAAGATTTTGAACCCCATGGTTGGGCAGAAATCCTAGCAACCATGGATGTAGCCATCAATGAAGAACAATGGACACCCCACTGTGACGAGGATGGCTATGACATATCAGTTTTCATGATAGAGCCAATCATGTGCGATGCAATTTTAGAAGAATGTGAACCTAACACTGATGCATTTGAGGATGCAAGCGATTTTGATTTAGAATCAATTATCATGGATTCTCCCTTTGCATCAGAGGAAGAATATTTCTACGAAGTAGAGAATCACCCTCAGAGACACGAGGAAATTACGAATGAGGTGAGGTTAGCCACAGAAGTGACTACTAAGAGTGAAGGCAAGAAAAGAAAGAAGAAAGAAACCATGACAGAAAAAGAAGAATCTTTATTTGAAGTACCCGAGAACTTCAAGAAATATGAAATCGAAGATAGAAGAATCATGGTACGAATGCCCAATAGAAAGGTGAATGATGGACAAGTATATGATAACCGAGAGAAAACCAAGAAAATAATAGTAGCCATAGAAGGAGAAGAAGAAAAATGTACATACATAGGGCATGATTTGACAGCTGAAGAAGAAGAAGAATTAGTTGCCCTATTGCGCGAATATAGAGATGTGTTTGCTTGGAGTTACAAAGACTTGAAAGGAGTAGATCCAGATATATGTTCTCATAGAATCCCTATGACTCCAGATGCAAAACCTACAAAACAGAAACCGTACACGTACAATGATAACTACGCTGCGAAGATCAAAGAGGAGATAGATCGCTTGATAGAAGCAGGATTCATTTACGAAATTGAGCATACCGAATGGGTATCCCCCATTGTGGTTGTGCCCAAGAAGAATGGAAAATTGCGTGTGTGTATTAACCTTAAAAAGGTTAATGCCACAACGATTAGAGATAGTTATCCTCTTCCTATCACGGAACACTTATTGGAAAGAGTTGCGGGCAAGGAAGTTTACAGCTTTCTTGATGGCTTTTCAGGTTATAATCAAGTAGCCATCGCTCCAGAAGATCAGCACAAGACGGCTTTTGCCACTGAATGGGGCATATTTGCATTTCGTGTGATGCCATTTGGCTTAACAAATGCACCCGCCACTTTCCAGCGACTCATGTGTCATGTTTTTAAGGAATTTTTACGCAAGAGCTTGGAAGTTTATGTCGATGACATATGTGCTCATTCAAGTGTAAGACAGACACATATCCCAGAGTTAAGACAAATATTTGACAAATGTCGAGAGTATCAGGTTTGTTTGAACCCAGAAAAATGCGTTTTTATGGTCAGACAAGGAAAAATTCTAGGACACATTGTGTCAAAAAATGGAATCTCTACGGATGAGGAAAAAGTAAAAGTAATTGCAGATCTACCTAGGCCGACGAACATCAAAGAGGTACAAGCATTTATGGGCCATTGCGGATATTATAGGAGATTCATACACATGTATGCAATCATAGCCAAGCCATTGTACTCTCTTTTAACCAATTTTGAATGGACAGATGATTGTGAAAATTCATTCAATGAACTTAAACGACGCTTGTGCTCAGCACCGATTTTGACTACTCCAGATTGGATTAAGCCATTCCATGTACATGTGGATGCATCCAATTATGCCATAGGATGTGTGTTAGCACAACCCACGAGTGAAGGTAACATAGATCTCCCCATAGCTTACGCGAGCAGACAATTGAACGCAGAAGAAAGGAATTACACCACTACGGAACGAGAGGGATTAGGGATGATCTACGCAGTAAAGAAGTTCAGGCACTACTTGTTGGCCAACAGATTCAAGTTCTTTACAGATCATCAAGCCCTATTGTATTTAGTCAACAAACCATGTAACACGGGACGACTAATACGTTGGTTTCTATTACTCATGGAGTACGATTTTGAAGTAGTAGTCAGGAAAGGAAAGACACATCTTAGAGCTGACCACCTTTCAAGATTAACCTCAGGAGAAGCTCCTCAAGGAGTAATGGATGATCTACCAGATGCATATTTGTTTAATCTTGAGATAGCACCAGAATGGGCTAAGTCTATAGTCCCTATTCTGACATACGGACCCAAGAATCCTAGGATTAAGATCAAAGAAGGAGAGATTACCAAGTCTCAGAGATACCAAATCTTAGCCGGAAGCATATATAAGCAGGATAATCAAAAGATTCTTGCTTGTTGTGTAGATGAATCAGAACACGCGAATTGGTTGCAATTAGCACACATAGGTGCATTAAAGCAACATCATTCAAGACATCGAACATTACAGACTCTGCATAGATTAGGAGTATATTGGCCTACAATGGAAGCAGATGTCTACAGGTTGTGTAAGGAATGCCATGTTTGTTGTGAAAGACCACCAGTAGAGCATGCTACATTATATCATGTGTCTCTCACACCAGACTGGAGTGAACCTTTAGTGACATACTTGAGGAGGAACACATTCCCTCAAGGCATGACCTTAGCTCGACAACGTAGTCTAGAGCAGGAAGCTCAAGACTATTCACTTATTGGCGATAATTTATACAAAAGAGGACGAGATGGATATCTAAGACAATGTGTTCATGAGAGCGATTATCTGAGCATACTAGAGACTGCACACCAAGGTGTTGCAGGAGGTCATTTTGGACCCAATAGGATAGTCAAAGCCATTCTCTTTACAGGATTATGGTGGCCCACTCTTCACATGGATGCTCATACCTATGTAAAGAGATGTGATGTGTGCCAAAGAACTCAGTTTCCTACTCGCAGAGATGAAATGCCATTAAAACCCATGATGGGCGGACGTGCATTTTCTAAGTGGGGTATAGACTTTGTAGGACCCATTAACCCCCCTGCAAAAGGTACTCATGCGGAATACATTATTGTTGCCACAGATTATCTTACGAAATGGGTAGAGGCAAAAGCCACGAAAAAGAATGATGCACACACAACTGCAAAATTCTTATTTGAAAATGTCTTTACAAGATATGGATTGCCTATAGAGTTAGTGAGCGATCGAGGCACTCACTTTCTAAACCAAGTCATTGAATATTTGTTACAGGATTTTATGGTGATTCACAAGAAATCTGCACCATATCATCCTCAGGCCAATGGTCAGGCTGAAAGCACTAACAAGATACTTTGTAACGTACTGACGAAACTCGTGAACAACAAACGTTCAGATTGGGACAAACAGTTACACCACGCTGTTTGGGCATATCGCGTGGCCTACAAGACCGTACTCAATGCAACTCCCTTTCAGATGGTTTTTGGTCAGAATGCTGTGCTTCCTTTGGACTTCTTGATACCGACCCTTAAGGTTGCACAAAAACATCAGTGGACCGGCCATGAATTATCAGCGAGAATAATGGACTTGGAACGATTAGGAGAAACCAGGCTAAAGGCAGCAGCAGGAATATATGCAGCGAAGAAGCGACAGAAAGCATATTTTGATGCACATGTGAAAGATAAAGGCTTAAAAGAAGGAGATTTAGTTCTAGTATATACGCTAAAGCAACACGCACGGAAGTTAGAAAAGCGAGGTTATGGACCTATGATCATTAACAGACTCTCAACAAGTGGAGCAGTACAGTTAGCCACTTTAGAAGGAGATATAATGCCTAACCCATGCCGATCGATAACCCACCTATGGGCTACACAGAAAAGATACACCGTAACTCTCACTGGTTTCAGGGACTTTTGCGGACGCGGAGTTTATATTTGAATCTAATTTGACGTTTGATGACCGCACTTGGGGAAAATACCAATTTTTCTCCAAAGAGTTCGAAGGCCTACAGAACACTCAGGACTTAACTCATGTTTGGGCCAGAGCCGGCTTCACGGAGTATTTCAGTGATCCTCTGCCCAAACCTGACTTTTATAGGTGTTATTATTTAATCACTACTTTGCTGGCCTCAGAGAATAAGGATATCCCAGGAACTTTTATTTTGCCTTCTTTAGTGGATGATCCACCCTACAAAAGATTTTATCTTTCGAAGGATTTAATCAGAGCTGCCATCAAGATTCATGGAACCCACACGCCCACAGATCGAGAAAGATTAGTTCCAGACCCTATGAAAGGTGGGGATGTCACTAAGTGGGAGGAGATCTCAGCAATTACACCTGAGCTGTCAAAGCCGCTACGGATATGCATGCAACATTTTGCATTCCCCGCTCAGGACAGATTCACCATGCCACATAAAAGAATATGGTTTGGATTATACTTAGCCTGTACTGGACCTCAGACTGTCGATCTGGCGAGCTGGAACATTGATCAAATGTATTTGGCACAACACAGATGGGAACGAAAGAAAGTGCTTAATGGATGTTGTGCGCTGACAAGAATTGTTTATATGTGCTTGGCTTATGACTTGCCAATTGAACGTGCATTAACAGGAGAAGAGCTGAAGGCATTCAAAGGAACGACGAAGAAAGCCAGGAAACCCAGCAGAGCACGGGCAGGTAAGCGCATGCGAGGCACTATTCCTTGCCTTCAAGTGCCAGAGTCACCATCACCACAACCCTCCCCAGAGCAATCATCGACAGAAGCCACTCCCATAGTACAACCTATTCGCATAAGGTTATCTAGACCAGTGGTAACGGAGGGCACTACTAGAACCGTTGCACCTCAGGCAGCTACAACCACAGAACCCACCACCACGACAACAGAAGCTCCCACCACTATTGGTGCGGAAGCCTTTTCTTTCCCAATACCACACATGGAGGCAGAACCAATAAACACAACATTCGATTTTGAAATGCCTGATGCATCCTCCAATGAGTTCCAGTTTTCAGAGGCACAAATGTTCTCTCAAGAATTTGAAAGGCCGAGTTACCCTACCACACCGCGGGATCAGCCACAAGGACAAGTGGTGTCGAGCTCTGATGACGAAAGAACAGCATCTGATGACGATGAAGGTGACGATGAAGCCAGCCAGGGCACGCATGATTCCCAAGAACAAGAACAGACAGATGGCCAAGGCCAACAAACCGATGCGCACGGTGACACCAGCACGCATGAAGAGGAGACTTTCGAAGCAGCAGCTTACACGCTGGCAATCAAGAAGTTATATCGTACAATGGAGAAAGTCTGGGCACGGAAGAAATTGACTGAAGAAGAGAGCCAAACCATAATCGAACAAGAACTCATCTTCGGAGGGTTTGAAGAAGTTTACATCAGAGGGTTCAGAGAACTGGTCAAATCCATTGGCCCGATCGAAGCACTGAGATATTTACAAAGGAAGCCACTCCCCCAATATGACCCTCGCAGAGTTCGCCTGTTATCGAAGCCCGGTGAATATATTCGAGTTCCGATAGGTCCTCAATCATCCCACCAGGCGCAAGATGCACGCCTACGTCCGGAAAGATCCATCACCGAAGAAGCTATCCTAGTCGACTCCCCACCACATACTACCGTTGTACATACTACCACTATCCTTGAAATAACATCCACACCATCTACTCCTCTCTCACCTCATGGTTCACCAACCCATCCTGTATCCCCCGCACACCCACCTGCTCCTCCCACATCCACACCAGTCCACAGCAACATAGCCACAGCCTTTGCCCCGCCCATTCATGCCACCATGCTCGCACCCACCCCACCTCGCCTACGTGTTAACCCCTTCATCCCTTCATCCTTCCCATCTTTTCCCCCACCTTTAAGATACCCTTTCACCTTTCTAACCCCACTAACCTTCTCACCAGTTTCACCTCCCCAACCCACTATAACCCCTATTTCCCCTTTTCACCAAGCTGCTCCAGCCATCCCCCCTGTAAATTACTCTACATTTGTAAATCCCGTCTTCACACCGACACAACCACCCACATACACACCACTTTTCACAGTCACCGCACTTGACACGTCCAGTGACATGGACATCTCACCACCCACAGCACTAGCACCCACTCCACTCGCAACACCATCATATTTAGGTACGTCACAATTTTCCACGATCACCACTGCATCCACCTTCCCAACCCCATTCCCCATTCCCGCTGCATCTACTTCCACCGCATCCTCACTTAACACTCCATTACTATTATCGCCAACCATAGACACTGCACTTCAACACATGTTCACATGCATGACACAAGTACGAGATGAGTTCGCATCTCTTGGCAACAATTATCAACAGCTGCAGAGGACGACAAATGAATTACAGTCGCAGCTTAATTCATTATCAATCGAGAATGCCTTTTTAAATACGCGATACCAAGAACTAAGAGAGGCATATCATAAGCTAGAGCTAGAAAGTGAAGAGAAAACAAAAGAAGCCACTGCTGATCTGGACAACCTGCTTCGAGCCCAAACAATTAGGAACGCGACGCTGACCAGGAATATGGGCTTACTCAGGAGGCACCTAGCCGCAGCAAAAGAGGAGAACCAGAGACTCCAAGAGCAGAATAGAGAGAATTTGGAAGCGGCATTGGACCATCCAGAACAACCCTTAAGTCCTAGCAGATTCAAGGCAATCCCATCCGAATCGATGCAGATGTTGCTAGAGGATCACGTGAGATTGCTAGAGGACTATGATCGAATGAATGAAGAGCATCAGAAGTTAAAAGAAGATCACAAGCTACTACAGCTCAGAGAACCGGCACCACAACAAGTACAAGTAGCAGCAGAAGTACCAGAACCTGTGGACCCCTCTCCTGACCTCATAGAGGAACTCAACGCATTACGGGCCCAGGTAACCACACTCCAATCACGCATAGATGTATACGAAGCACCACCACGGCCTGACTCCCCACCGGAGATCCCAGCTGACGACGAGAACATAACCATTCCGGTGGAGGAAACGTTTGAAGAAGCATACGAGCCAATACCCATCCCAGGCGGACAAGTCACGGCCGAAGGCCAAATGACCTATGAACTTCCTACCCCCGCGTGGATGAAAACGATTGAGGAAATTGGAACAACGCACTCAGCTAGAGTCGAGACCCAGCTCCATGCTATGGCCATGATCGAAGAAAGAATTTTGCAATCTCCCTACTTTGCTCAATTGGCCCCACGCAGGTACATATCCGGGCATGAGCTTCAATACAAACCATACTTCATGCTAATGGCCGAATACCAGCTGGCCATAGAGAAGCGAACTGGCAAGAAGCCATCACATGCAACTCAATTTGAGCCTGAAGACTTGCCACTCGATGCGCAACAAGGCACTATTTATCAACCAGATTGGCGTATGCGTCTTTTACAGGAGTACCCTGAAATGATGAGCACATGGGTTAAGGCACCTTTACATTTAAAATACAATCCGTGTTGGGGACCAGTGCCACGACGCCGCTCCTGGACTGCCTTCGCTATCAAAGTACAAAACAATAAGCAGTGCCAAGACTGGCTGAACTACCCATATTTCAGGCCACCTACAGGACCACCGACAATTGGCTACATGATGGCAATGATTCGTCACTGGCTCCCTCGCTTGAGATATATGGACGATATAGCAGCACATATGACTGTCAAGATATTTGACATGATGCAAATGATATTTAAAGTCTTCCGGCGAGTCAAAGCACCACATGTTAATACCCCGGGCTTTGAGCATGGCAACTTGGATCTCGCATATGACATGAGTACGACGCCATCGCTCCGGGTGTGTTATGCCTGGCATTGCAGAGTCAAGTACTTACCGGCGTGCTACAAGCAGACATTCGAAGAGATGTTCACAACCGGCTTTTGGGAATACCACTCTGAAGTGTTCATCAGCAGGCCGACCCACTTATTGCAATTATTTGCCTGTGAATAGTTGGTGTATTCCACGCATTACAGACTCCCACCATCCGATGAACCACAACCAGTTAATTGGGAGAAACTCGAGGCAGACCTAGCCCGAGGCATTCGAGTATCTGAGCACACCCTCGCTAACGACCTCCTACAAAACTACATCCGACAGACCTCACAGCAAGGTTCTGTCAGGGACGACAGAAGCGAGAGGGAGGGGGGTGTTGGAAGCAGTCAGAGGCACAGACGACGTGGAAGCATGTAAAGACGGAGCAGGGAGCCAGTCGGATCATTTTTTCAAACAAATATGTTTTTATTACCTCTTCAAACATCCAACAGTGATTTTCATCACTCTTGTAACATATGTAATATAGACAAAATCCCATTTTCTAATTCATAGCTCCATTTTGTGCAAGCCGAGGAGTCCTCGAGCTTGAGGAGCTTAGGTAGAATGCGCGTACCAATTTTCGTTATTTTTAGACATCGTTTACCCTTCCAAATAGCCTCTAGGACCTATTTTTTAACTATGCCGGTCACTAGATGTGAAACCGGTCAAAACTAGTCTAGAAACTATAAAAAGAGCTAGAGAGCTCATTTTTGAGGTTGGTTCATATTGGCTAGTGTGAGCTTAGAGCTAGTTTGAGCTTGTAATAGTGTTCTTGAGTAATAGAGCTAATTTTCCCACCTTCCATTGTGTCTTGCTTGTCTCTTCATTGTGTGTGTGTATGTGTGTGTGCATCTTTGTGCTTCTCACCTTCACTCTCACTTCATCTCACATTCACGATCTTCATATCACTCCTATCTCTTCCGCGGATTGACATTAAGGAGGTGAAGCTTCTTAACGTGGTTCTCACCATTGTGCTAGAGCAACAGTGTAGCAGAGAGGAGAAACAGAGCTATTATTGAAGCTACAAGGTCCATGCTCAACGAAAAGGGATTGCCAAACTACCTATGGGCAGAGGCTGTGTCGACAACCACATATCTCATAAATAGACTTCCATCTAAGTCACTAGATGGAACCACTCCATATGAAGTGTGGAATGGAAGAAGACCTAGTCTAGAGCATTGTAAAATCTTTGGATGCTTAGCCTATGCTCGCATTCCTTCTCAAGTAAGAGGGAAATTGGATCCCAAGGCAGAGAAGTGTGTATTCATTGGTTATGATCAAAACCAAAAAGGATATAGATTGTACAATCCAACCAATAAAGGATTTTCTGTTAGTAGAGATGTAATTTTTGATGAAAACAAATCATGGTTTGATGATGACAGGAAAGTGAAGCTTCCTTATGACTTGGATGAAGATTTTCCATCACTTCAACCAAAGGAGCCAAAGTAGATTGAAGAAAGTGATTCGGAGATTGACCTAGAAGACTTGGAAAGACTAAAGCTATGGAAGAACAAAGGTAAAGCAAAGATGCAGGATGCTACATATGGACCCGAGAGCTCACATCAACCACTTAGGTCTTCAAGGGAGAAGAAGAAACCAGAGAGGTTTGGTTATGATACTTCTTTGGTCACCAAGCACTCAATCTACATTGCAAAGGATTCAACCAATGAAGAACCTACCACATTCGAAGAAGCACAAAGCAAGAAATCTTGGAGAGATGCAATGGATGAAGAAATGGAAGCCTTGAAGGAGAATGACCCTTGGGAGCTTGTACCTAACAAGCCATCTATGAAGGTAATTGGATCTCGATGGATATACAAAATCAAGAGGAATCCAGATGGAAGTATAAATAGACACAAAGCAAGGTTAGTTGCTAAAGGGTTTGCTCAAACCCATGTTATTGATTATGAGGAGACTTTCTCTCCTGTTGCAAAAATGCCTACAATTAGGGTTCTCATTAGTCTTGCTGCATCTAGAAATTGGAATCTCTATCAACTTGATGTAAAGAATGCTTTCTTGAATGGATGGATTTCTAAGGAAGTGTATATGGCACAACCTCCTGGATATGAGGATGCACATCATCCTAACTATGTATGAAAACTAAAGAAATCTCTGTATGGATTGAAGCAAGCTCCAAGAGCTTGGAATTTCAGATTGGTGACTTACTTGCAGGACCAAGGATTCAAAGCTAGCAAGGCGGATACCTCTTTGTTCATAAAGAGGAATGGATCTGAAGTGATCTATTTATGTGTGTATGTTGATGATATTATTATCACAGGCAATGATCTTGAAAGAATCAAACAGGTAAAGAGTCAAATGAAGGAGGAGTTCAAAATAAGTGATCTCGGACCACTCACTTACTTTCTTGGATTGGAGTTGATCTACACAGATTCAGGTATATACATCACACAAAGGAAGTATGTCCATGACATGCTCGTCAAGTTCAAGATGGAAAATACCAAGTGTGTAGGTACACCTATGGAGCAAAATCATAAGCTTAGTGCTTATGAAGGAGAGCCAATTGAAGACATCACAAGCTATCAAAGCTTGGTTGGAAGTTTGAACTATGCAACACTCACAAGGGTGGATATATGCTATAGTGTTAGCATATTGAGTCAGTTTATGCATAAGCCGAGAAGACCACATATGGAAGCGGCCAAGAGAGTCCTCAAGTACCTAAAGGGGACCATGAATGAAGGTTTGTTCTATTCATATACTTCAGATATTGAGCTAAAGGTCTACTCAGATGCAGATTGGGCCGGATCTAGAGATGATAGAAGAAGCACATCCGGGTATATATCATTTGCAGGTTCAAAAATCATTTCTTGGTCATCCAAGAAGCAACCAACCATGGCATTATCTTCTACCAAAGCCGAATATAGAGGTTTGGCTAATGCAACTCAAGAAATCATGTGGTTAAAGTCTTTGTACAGAGATCTTGGACTTCATTCTTCAACACCTCACATTTTTGGTGACAACACAAGCTCACTACATCTAGCAGCTAATCCAGTATACCATGCTAGAACCAAGCATATTGAAGTCCACTACCATTATGTAAGGGAGAAGCTAATGAGCAAGGATATTCAACTATCCTATGTCTCTACAGATATGCAATGTGCAGACATGTTGACTAAAGCTCTTGATGGTACAAAGTTAAGTAGATTCAAGTTGATGATTGGCCTGCAAGAAATCAAGGACAATTGAAGAATTATTTGGAGGCCAAGCATGTTAGGCTTGAGGGGGAGCTGTTGGTGCATTTTACCCAAGCCTACATGCTTGATATGCTTGATACTATGATCATTTGTAAGTCATATGTTGTTGACAGTATACGGGAAGAAGCAAGTACGGACACACATGCAGATCTAGCACTAAGGCAACCCTTCATTTTTTTCAAAACCCTTACATCATTTTAAAGTGATTCTCATCACTAAAAACCCCTGTAAATACCATTTTCACCTTTTTGTAGCTCCATTTTGTACAAGCCGAGGAGTCCTCGAGCTTGAGGAGCCTTAGAAGTAGTTGCTTGCCAATTTTCATATTTTTTAGATCTCGTTTGAGCCCTCAAATAAACCCTGGAACCTAATTTTTAACTAGGCTGGACACTAGGTCTGGACAGGGCCAAAGCTAGGCAAAAACTATAAATAGAGCTAGAGAGCTCATTTTTGGGGAGATTCTTGTAGTTTTGAGCTTGTATGAGAACTTGGTTGCAATAGAAGTGATTCCATTGTCTTACTCTCTTTGTTCTTGCAGTGTGTGCGCGTGTGTGTGTATGTGTGTGCATGTTAGTGTGCTTCTCACTCACACATTTGTGCCTTCACTAGCTCGAGGTCTTCATACCATCCTCATGTCTTCCCGGATTGACATTAAAGGAGGTGCTACTCATCACTAAGCTACACCAAATTTTGGCGCCGTTGCCGGGGAATCGAGCTTTGAGGACGAGCGTGTGATGGTAAGACGTAGAGAGGACGCGTTGGAATGGTAAGTAGTCGGTAAATTTCTGATTTTTCTCCATCTCCATCTCCATCTTCACCTCCTTCTCCATCTCCACCTCCACCGCCTTCTCCACTACATATTCCCTCTTCCTTGTCATTCCCCTCATTTGTTGTGTGCGAGTTTGAGAGAGAGCGAGTGTGTGTGCTTGTTTTTGTGTATTTTTTGCATGTTCTTGCAGGTACCAGCTCCATCACCATCTCCAGCAAGCTCAGCAGGTACAGAATCCTTCTGCACAGGCCCCGAGGCGTTGAGCTCGAGCTATTGCGACACTTCGCAAACTTCGACTAATCGCGTTTCTGAGTGCACCACGACACTACGCAGGCTGAGAGCTCCTAGGATCACTAGACAGAATTGAAAAATTCACCATATCCCGAGCTATCGCGACACCTTGAGGTATCGCGACACTCACGAGCTATCGCGACACCTCACAAGCTATCGTTGGGAGTATCGCGACACCTCACGACCTATCGCGACACCTCACGACCTATCGCGACACTTGGGAGTATCGCGACACCTCACGAGCTATCGCGACACTTCATGACCTATCGCGACACTTGGGAGTATCGCGACACCTCACGACCTATCGCGACACTTGGGAGTATCGCGACACCTCACGACCTATCGCGACACTCACGAGCTATCGCGACACCTCACGAGCTATCGCGACACTTGGGAGCTATCGCGACACCTCACGACCTATCGCGACACCTCACGAGCTATCGCGACACATGGGAGTATCGCGACACCTCACGACCTATCGCGACACTCACGAGCTATCGCGACACTCACGAGCTATCGCAACACTTGGGAGCTATCGCGACACTTCGACCCGACCTATCGCGATACATGGGCTTAACGCATGAAAATTTAGAGTAATTTAATTGACTGAATTAAGGTATCTTTGGGCTTAATCTTGGACACATTGGGAGGATATAAGAGCCTTAGGAGTGGGCAAAAGACCTAGAAACCAGGGAGGAATTTCCTGAACCCTGAGAGCCTGTTTGGACCCCTAAGTGCCTGAATGGTCATAACTTCACCATACGAACTCCGATTAATGAGATTTTGGTCTCGTTGGAAAGCTTATGGAGTTTTAGAACATGTATTTTCAAGTTGGCCTTTAGGTGAGACTAGGTGGTCCTAAGATTGAGGGGGTACAGTGAGTTACTCCAGGGGGGACTACAAATATTGATGTGTGTCTGTCAATTACTTGTGGTAATAGAGCTATACTGACTGGTGAGCTTTTGCAGGAACATTGTGTGCACTCAAGGCAATCCAAAGCAAGCTAGCAGGGGTGAGTACCAAGCTTGGGAGAAGGCTTCCTGGGCTTGTGTAGCAGTCTGGTCAACCAGCTAATTGAGGTTGGAAGATCTCTCAACCCTCCTTTGTCAATTCCTAGCCTAGGCTAAGTACGACTTAGGTGTGGTAATTAATTAGGGCAACGCTAGGCACGAATCAAGTCCAAGAGAATTAACCAACCAAGTGCAAGAATTAAGTAGGTCTTAAGTGCGAAAACCCTAAGGGACAGATGTAAACTGGAGTCGATCACTTATCAAGTGCGAAATTCACTTAAGTACTCCTGACGACGCGATTTCAGACAAGATCATAAACATAATATTCAACTCAAAAGAACAAAGTGTTTGGTGCAAATTAACCTGCAACGAGAGTGTGCTTGGGTCCAAGGGGGTAGATAAATCAGGCATATGAACCTTAGATCAGGCAGACACTTAGGCCGAGACAGACAAAGCCTCAGATCTTCTGAAGCTAGTGTCAATCACACTGCCAGGTCTTGGGCCAGCAATTGAGTGATTACCCATACACTCCCAGATCAGAAACAAGTGATTCTGTGATGTCCTATCACATGGAGAGACCAGTAGGTAGTTCTGGGGTGGCTTATCTAGAAAAGCCAGAGGGACCTTACAAGACTCAATTGGAATACATCAGGACGAATTGTCTAGGTGCTCGCATCTACGAAGACGGACTGAGAAGATCTGTGGTCCAGATTAAGAACCCCGATCAACCCCATGGATTAGACCATCCAGTAGTCAAGTTTGAGAATGGAGCATACCTAGATAAAGAGGGGACTATATATGTAGTCACCACTCTTCCTGATAGAACTGATGAGTTTGGAAATTTGATTGGGGAGACCGACATGGGTGATATAGAGCAAGGGAACTTAGAGAGAGAGCCAAAAACTCCCCGTGGTAAATCTGTCTTGACCAGAATCATGACTCCAGAGTGGATCCCACAGGATAATAAAAGCATAGACTTGCTTTTAAACCGAGAAACGGATGAGGCCTTTTGGAGATATAAACCTGCTCACCCTCAAGAAGTAAGTGCTCTCACAATCTATGAGTTTAAAGACCCTGACAGCCCAGGTAAAGTAACATACCTAGACAATACATCAGAGAGGATCTTCGTGGTCACCGAGCATGGCAGACATGCCTACACATGGAAGGGTGAATTTGTTTTCCCCCAACCTCGGACTAATGTGTCATACAGTCACCAAGGAGCTGGGACCTCCCAAGCTCATGGAGCTCAAAGAGATAGAAGTAGAGACAAACCTGAGGTAAGTTTTGCCAACTCCCTGGGAAGAGAAAGAACGGGAACAGAAAGGAATAGAGTGGGACCTGAGGGACATAGAACCCCATGGAATCAAAGGAATGATGACAATTTCCCTTTGCCAAGACCGAGAGAACACACTAGGACCCTGCGACCAACTCAACTGGTGAAGTCCATGAAGAATTACTTCGATGGCACTGGAGACCCTTATGACCATGTGGCAGAATTTCGGCAAGTCTTGAAAGCGGAACAGGTAGAGGACCTATTCACACAATATAATGCTTTTGGTCTAACCCTTAGGAACACTGCCCTGACGTGGTTTCAACCACTGAACGAGAGGCATTTCAGAAACATAGACCAGCTCTTAGAGGCATTTATCATTGAGTTTTCTAAGAGTGGAATCAGGCACAACACTTCCTCACTAATTCATAGCTTCAGACAAACACCTAAAAAGACGGTCAGACTAGCTGGAAGAAGATTTAGGCAGTACCTGGAGAGATGCCCGATGCCGGAGTTACCCACACCAGCCAAACAAGTGGCCTTGTTCTTAGATGGATTGTTGAGCACCAAGCTCAGGTCATATGTGTATCTGAAGGACCCCAGAACGATAGAAGAGTGTGTGCGCATGTGCATAGACATTGAGGACAATCTAGGTGAGGAATTAGAACTATCAAAAATCTATAAGGATTCTGATAGCTCTAGTAGCCTCACATCTGGTCAATCCACATCCATTGAGGAACTTGCAGAGAAGGTAGCTCAAAAACTAGGTGTCTCTAGCAAACAAATTCCGAGATTTGCCCCAGTTAAGCGGTGTTACACTTGTGGCGGTGACCATATGGCAAATGTATGTCCCATTATGGCCCAACCCCAGGCGAATCCTAGTAGCCAGTACTGCACCATAGAGCGCAGGTACACCAACCACACTGCACAAGACTGCCCATATAACAAACAAACTATTAGGCAAAATTACCCTCAGCCATATCCACAACATGGTAGATACCAGAATCAGTACCCACCACAACAATACAACAGACCACAGCAAACTTATCAGCCACCTTATCAAGGGCAGCAGAGACCTCAACCAGTCCTAGTACAGAAACCCCCTGCTCCAACCAATGTGATCCCAATGAAATATGCATCTGCTGAAGAAAATCCGAACAGAGCCATAGTCCCAGTCACCCCATTGCTATCAGAGAGTGATCCAAGTGACCATAGTTTTGACTCCACACATATTGATAGCCCACAGGCTTACTACATGCAGTCACCCGAGCATAACGAGTCATACTATTATGAGGACCCAAGTGAAAATAGTGGGGAGCGTGAGTATGCTAATGTCTTGTACACAAACCCCAACTCTAGACCTCAACCTAGGCAGGTACGACCCCCATTCCCTAGAGGACCATGCTTCAGATGTCAGGGAGATCACCTTATACGTGATTGTCCACTGCCTGCCCATACACAACCTCAACCAGTAACCATTCAGGGTTGCTGTCAAGACTGCGGGAAAGAGCATCTCCTACGAGATTGCCCAAAGAACCCTAATAACATGCCTAAAATCACTCCTATCAATGTTGTTGGGTTAGTTGTAGACTCCACAAGGAGTGTGACTTCCACTGCACCTGTGCAAGTGATCACAAGAGCCCAAGCACTACAACAAAACCAAGGTGTTGGTCAGGAAAAGAGCCCCGAGGTGAGTGAAACAGAGAGCATAACCAAAAAGAGGACTAGAGCCTGGAAGGATAGTCGTGAAAGAATGAAAAGGCAATGGGCAAAAAAGATGAGCGAACTTGAAGAAAGCTTGAGAGAAACCAAAGCAAAGATAAGTGAACTCGCATCTCAAAACCACTCTCACACCACCCCTCCACCACCTCTCCCTTTACCCGCCAATCCACCTTCTTCCATTCCCCAACCTTTCAATACACCACCCTTAACCCACCCACCACCCAGAGTAGGATCCGTCCTAGCCGATCCCACTCACGAGGACCTAAACATGATGCTTAGAGCATATCAGGCCAGAATCCAAGAAGGGCCAAACGTAATTGATCATGAAAAGTGCTACCCTAGAGCTGACCTAGAGATAGAAAGAACCAAGCTTTGCGTGAAAATGGTCGCATTGGCTCAGACTATGTTTGAAGCCAGTCGCCTTTTCAATTACTCGGGCTCAGCCAAGACGCAATTACACTTGGATGGACTTCTAGAGAAGTTAGAGGGCATAATTGCAAGATCTACCAAGGAAGAAAAAAATCAAGAAAGAGATAAAGCAAGCAAAAACATGACCCATCCCCCACCGAAAGCTTATGTGCCCAATTCCACTGAACCAGATAACCCCCCCTCCCTAGAAAGAATAGAGAATCTAATTGCACAATCACAAAAGGAACCCGCCCCTCAACACCATGACAAGGCTAGTGAAAGAGCAGGTCTTCCTACCCAGAAAGCCTATGTGCCTGAGGCCTACGTGCCTAACTCTACGGAGCCAGACACCTCTTCTTCTATGAATCAATACACACCAGAATTCTTGCGAGAGATTCAAGAAGAGAAATGGGCTAAAGAGAGTGAAGTTCCTCCTCCCATTGAACTTGTGGATGACACACACGATCAATTCCCACAAGACCTTCCTTCCATTTATGGAGAGCAGGAGAGTACCCAATCTCAAGAAAGATTAGACTTCGAGTCTAATTCTTTACAAGAACTACCCCATTTCACAGGCCCATGGGAAGCAAAGTCCACCTGTATGAGAGCACCTACAGTCATGATAAGAAACGAAGATTCAGTCATACCTAGGAACACAGAGGAAGTGAAGAACACCAAAGTGCAGTGCAATCTCACTTTGGAAGAGCTGCTTAAGGTTAGACCAGAAGTGTGGAAACATGTAGCCAATCAAGTGCCCGAGATAGCAAAACCTCGTTCCCAGGTAGGATCACATAGGACAGTGGCAGAGATACCCTTGGATAAGATAGGAGATATGTGTGAAGGTGAAGAAGGGAACACCTATCTTCCCATTACCTACCAAGAGTACACGACCAAGGCAATTTTGGACTCAGGTGCAGGAGTTGCAATTGCCACCACTTCCCTATGGAAGCGTTGGGGCAAGCCAGCACTCAGGCCAACGAGAATGAAATTGCAGATGGCCGATGGTCATATTGAGAGACCCTTAGGATTGCTAGAAGGAATAACTCTCACCACCTGTGGTGTCGAGTTTGAGCATACCTTTGCTATATGTGATTTTAGCAAGAACCATGCCTATGAAATGATCTTGGGAAGGCCCTTTATGCGACAGTTGCAAGTGGTACAGGACTGGGGAACCAACTCCTTGTACCTACAACACTTAGGTGTTATGACCAAAGTGAATCTCAAAGATTACTCTCATAGAGATGTCCCTCCCATCCAATGGAATCCCATCCATGGAGCCAAAGATGATACAGAATCAGTGCATTCCATAGGGTCAGGATCCTCATGGATGCATGAAGACACCCACTTATGGATGTGCAAAGTAGCAGTAGAAGAAGAGAAGAGAGAAAAAGCCAGAGAGGTAGGTGCAAACGAAACACATAGATCAATTCAAGACCCAGCCTATGCACCTGTAGTTTTTCCAGACGAAGAATTCGAACCTCACGGCTGGGCAGAAATTCTAGCAACCATGGATGTAGCCATCAATGAGGAACAATGGACACCTCACTGTGATGAGGATGGCTATGACATTTCAGTCTTCTCCATAGAACCAATCATGGGAGAGGCAGTTCTAGAAGAATGCAAACCTAGCCCTGATGCATTTGAGGATGCAAGTGACTCCGATCTAGAGTCAATCATTATGGACCCACCTTTTGCATCAGATGAAGAATACTTCCATGAAGTAGAATTTCAACCCCAGAGGCATGGAGAGCTTACAAATGATGTAAGATTAGCCACACATGTGACCCCGAAGGAAGAAGGTGTTGGAGCAAGTCTATGACAAGCCTAAGTATTGGCTTGAGTCTCACAAAGTCATTAAAGAAGCTTCAAAATGAAGACTATGTAAAGTTCACTTGTGAACTACCTCTTGTAACTTTTGAAGAGTTTACTTAATGTAAAAGTAAGAGAATCTTAAGTGGTTGAGCCCACATGATCAAGAATGGAAAGAGGAGCCACGAATTCGTGATTTGTGGTAGGTAGAGAATCAAATCAATCATTGATTTATTGGAGAGTGATTGAGGGAAGTTAGCCCCCCAAACTCAACTATAAATAGATGGCGTTTTTAGTCGTGGTTAGAGAGACCTATGTGAAGACCTCCAAGAGCTGAGCTTTATGCCATATCAAGGTGTGATTACAAGGCACACATATGTATTAGTAAGTCATTGTATTGTACAAGCAATATACTTTCATTTTCATGATTATTTGAGTTCATCTTTCCATGTTCTTGTGATGTGTACTACTCACTGCCATTACTTCAGTTTTTCTCAGTCAGCTTGCAGAGATTGTTTCTCTGCACTTGGTTCATCATTTTCAGTGATTTAACTTGGTAAAGTTAGCTCTATAAGGCTACTATATGCTCACAAATTTTCATGTCATTTGGATGTTGGAATCTTCAGTTATGTTCATTTGAAGTCAACAGGGTATGTTCATCTTCACTTCTCTGTCAGGTACCCGACTTTTTCAGTCATCTTGTCAGAGTCATTTCTCAGTGTTTACTCATCCACATTCAGTGATTTCAAGCTTGTTGGATTCAGCTTACTGTCTAGTATAAGAATACAAATTTTCATGATCATTGGATTCTTACATCTTGAGTTATGTTAATTTTTCTACTCACTGGTCTATTTCTGTAGCAGCCCGTGAAAATCGGGATGATGTCATCACTTGTTAAAAGTCATTCTCAGTGTGTGGTTTGTTATTTTTGATGAGATTACTCTCTAAAGTTAGATCTTTAAGCTACCTAGCCTTCCCCAAGAGGAATTAATGTAATTGCTGCTGTGCTCAGAGAATTATGTAAAACACTGGACAGGTGTATTAACCAAGAATAGCAAGTTTTCACCTCTGAGCTAACTCCAACTTATTTGTTTTGATCTATCTTTTTGAGAGTGATCTTCCAAGGTACATAGGGTGTCTAATACATCCATTGGCAAGCTAAAAGGGCCCACCATCTACTCCTGGAGTTCATTTGGCTAGTGTAGAGCAAAGATTTTGCAACACCTCTTCATCTTCAACACATACCTATCCATCTCTTCACAGTGGTATCAGAGCAAGGTTGGACAACATGGCAGATGGATTTCCTTCATCAATTGACAAATTGGACAAAGGTAACTACTCAGCTTGGTCATTAAGAATGGAAGCTTATCTCCAAGGTAGAAGTTTATATGGTTATGTGGCTGTAGATGAAGTTATGCCAAGTTTCAGGAACAAAAGTCAACCAACACAAGAAGAGCAAGAAAGATTGAGCACATGGTGCTCCAAGGATGCACTTGCAAGGTCTTATCTCCTCAACTCTATCTCAGATTTTTTGTTGCCTCACATTAGAAGTTGTAAGACATCTCAGGAAGTGTGGGATGCACTTGAAGCTTTCTTTGCTTCAAGTACTAAAGCTAGGAAGCATCAACTATGGCTGGATTTCACAACTCTCAAGAAGGCTCCCAAACAAAATGTGACTGATTTTGTCACAAAGCTCAAGGACATAGCAGATCAGTTGGGAAGCATTGGAGAGGTAATAGATGAAGAGCAAATTGTAAGGCAGGTCATCAATGGCTTGAAGGCAGATGACAAGTGGGAAGCATTCACCACAGCTATGGATTTGTACATGGACATGCATGTACCTGATTTCAACACACTCATTGGACAATTACTTACTCAAGAGGCAAAGCTTATCAAAAATGGAGAAAGCTCTAAAGGTAATCAATCTTCAGCTTTATACACGGATAAAAGCAAGTCTAAAGATAACAAAGGAAAGGCAAAGAAAGTGGATGATGAAGCAGGTACATATCAAGCTAACTATGCAGGTAGAGGAAGACATGGCAGAGGTAGAGGAAGAGGAGGTAGACAAGGCAGGGGGAGATCCCAAGACTCCAACTCATGTTCTATTTGTGGATTAACTAATCATACAACTGAAAATTGCTTTAGGAATTCCAGGAATCAAAGAGGCAGAGGATACAATAGAGGAAGTTATGGCTACTCAAGAGGAAGGTTCAACAACTACCATGGCAACTACAACAACTACAATCATTCAAACTATCAAGGAGGCTACAAAGGAAGGAGAGACTACAATAACTACACAGAAGACTCAAACAAAGAGGATTCATTATTGATCATGAACATGGCTATGCCACAAGGTAAATCTGATGAGCATATTTTCTACATAAATTCAGGTTGTTCAAATCATGTGGCAGGAAATGTGGCACTCCTATCAGATTTAGAAGATCCAAGGAATAAGCATGAGGTACAAACAGGAGATGATACAAAACATCCTGTGGAGAAAATAGGCAATGTCAAAGCACCTGATGGAAACATCAACCTACTCAGTAAGGTACTCTATGTCCCTACCATTACAAAGAATTTGATAAGTGTTGGGCGAATAGTAGAGAAAGGGTTGCAAGTCAGGTTCACAAAGGCAGGAGCATTTGTTGAAGATCCAAGTCAAGGATTCAGAAGAATTGCAAAAGGTGAAAAGACAGGTAGATTGTTCACATTTGAATTACAGGACACTAGAAACATTGCTCTCTTGAATTATGGCAGTCAGACACTCACAGAATTGGAAGTATGGCACAAAAGGTTAGCACATATTGGTGAAAGGTCATTAAAGCAAATTTGCAAGGACCAAAGTGTACTTGGACTCCCTAACTTGTCAAAACAACATATGATTTATAAGTGTAGTGCATGTCAGTTTGGAAAGTCTCACAGGTTACCATTCATGAAGAAAGGTTATATGCATGGAGATCTCTTGGAGTTGGTTCATACAGATGTATGGGGACCAAGCAAGGAAGCTTCAATATCAGGATCAAGGTATTATGTTTCCTTTATTGATGATTGCAGCAGATGGACTATCCTATTCTTTATGAAACACAAAGATGAAGTTTTTTCATGTTTCAAAAGATATTTGGCTCTTGTGGAGAATCAAACAGGTAAATCACTAAAAAGGCTAAGGTCAGATGGAGGGGGAGAATACTTCTCCCATGAGTTTGATTCTTTTCTTCAAGAAAGAGGAATCAAAAGAGAGGTAACTACAAGGTACACTCCTGAGCAAAATGGAGTGGCAGAAAGGAGGAATAGGACAATTGTTGAAGCTGCAAGGTCTATGTTAAATGAAAAGCATTTACCTAATTACTTATGGGCTGAGGCTGTATCTACAGCCACTTACTTGATTAACAGGTTGCCTTCAAAATCCCTTGATGGGATGACTCCATATGAGGCTTGGAATGGAAGAAGACCAAGTTTAGATCATTGTAAAATTTTTGGATGTATTGCTTTTGCTCATGTTCCTTCACAGGTTAGAGGCAAGATGGATCCAAAAGCAGAAAGGTGTGTATTTATTGGATATGACAACAATCAAAAGGGCTACAGGTTATACAACCCTACCAACAAAGGATTCTTGGTAAGCAGAGATGTAGTTTTTGATGAGAACAATTCATGCAGGAAGATCAATTTACCATATGATCTTGAAGAAGATTTTCCAAAGCTTGGTAGAGAACAATCAAAGATTGAAGAACAAGACACCTCAGAGGATGATGAAGAATCTCACATGGAAAAGATCAAAGCATGGAAGTCTAAAGGTAAAGCAAAATTGCAGGAACTTGGACATGAAGCAGAATCATCACATCATGGCCTAAGAAGATCTATGAGGGAAAAGAAAAAACCAGAAAGGTATGGGTTTGACACCTCATTAGTAACTAAACATTCTATCTACATAGCACAGGACATCAACCAAGAGGAGCCATCATCATTTGAAGAGGCCAAAGCAAAAACAGAATGGAAGCATGCAATGAAGGAAGAGATTGAAGCACTTGAGGAAAACAACACTTGGGATTTGGTGCCCAAGACTTCATCCATGAAGGTAATAGGCTCAAGATGGGTCTATAAACTCAAGAAGAATTCTGATGGTTCCATTAACAGGTATAAGGCAAGGCTTGTAGCAAAAGGCTTTGCACAAACTCAGGGAATTGATTATGAGGAGACCTTCTCTCCTGTGGCAAAGATGCCTACTATTAGGGTTTTGCTTAGTATTGCCTCTTCCAAGAATTGGAAGATACTTCAACTAGATGTGAAGAATGCATTCTTGAATGGTTGGATAACAGAAGAGGTATATATGGCACAACCACCTGGTTTTGAGAGTCAAGTTTATCCTGATTATGTGTGTAAACTTAACAAAGCATTGTATGGTCTCAAGCAAGCTCCAAGAGCTTGGAATTTCAGGCTTGTTTCATTCTTGCAGGACAAAGGCTTTCAACCAAGCAAAGCAGATCCTTCACTCTTTATTAAAAAGAGTAATTCCGAGGTCATCTACCTATGTGTATATGTAGATGATATTATATTGACAGGAAATGATGCAGATGGTATGAAGAAGATCAAAGATCAGATGAGAGAAGAGTTCAAGATAAGTGATTTGGGTTCACTTACCTACTTCCTAGGTTTGGAAGTTGTCTACAAAGATCATGGTTTGTTTCTCACTCAAAGAAAGTACATTAAGGACATGTTGGCAAAATTCAAGATGCAAGATTGTAAGATTGCAGGTACTCCAATGGAGGTTAATCACAAATTGAGCTCACATGAAGGTGAACTCATAGAGGACATCACATCATATCAAAGTCTAGTGGGTAGTCTCAACTATGCCACATTGACAAGAGTAGATATATGTTACAGTGTGAGTGTGCTAAGCCAATTTATGCACACACCAAGGAAACCACATATGGATGCTGCCAAAAGGATACTCAAATATCTCAAAGGAACCATAAATGAAGGACTTTACTATCCTTATGTATCTGATTTAGGTTTGAAGCTATTTTCTGATGCAGATTGGGCTGGCTCCAAGGAAGATAGAAGGAGCACTTCAGGTTATCTTACCTTTGCAGGTTCAAAGCTTATTTCATGGTCATCCAAGAAGCAACCCACAGTTGCTCTCTCTTCTACTGAAGCTGAATATAGAGGTCTTGCCATAGCTACACAGGAAGCTATGTGGATGAAGACATTGTTCAAAGATCTTGGATTGGAGTTTGGAACTCCAACTATTTTTGGTGACAATATGAGTTCTATTCACTTGGCTGCTAATCCTATTTTTCATGCAAGGACTAAACATATTGAAGTTCATTATCATTATGTACGAGAGAAGATCCTAAGCAAGGAGATTCAAATATCATATGTGTCCACTCATCAACAATGTGCAGATATTCTAACTAAAGCATTGGATGGTACAAAGCTTTGCAAATTCAAGGCTATGATTGGTTTGCAGGTAATCTTGGAAGATTGAAGACCTCAAGCATACTTGGCTTGAGGGGGAGCTGTTGGAGCAAGTCTATGACAAGCCTAAGTATTGGCTTGAGTCTCACAAAGTCATTAAAGAAGCTTCAAAATGAAGACTATGTAAAGTTCACTTGTGAACTACCTCTTGTAACTTTTGAAGAGTTTACTTAATGTAAAAGTAAGAGAATCTTAAGTGGTTGAGCCCACATGATCAAGAATGGAAAGAGGAGCCACGAATTCGTGATTTGTGGTAGGTAGAGAATCAAATCAATCATTGATTGATTGGAGAGTGATTGAGGGAAGTTAGCCCCCCAAACTCAACTATAAATAGATGGCGTTTTTAGTCGTGGTTAGAGAGACCTATGTGAAGACCTCCAAGAGCTGAGCTTTATGCCATATCAAGGTGTGATTACAAGGCACACATATGTATCAGTAAGTCATTGTATTGTACAAGCAATATACTTTCATTTTCATGATTATTTGAGTTCATCTTTCCATGTTCTTGTGATGTGTACTACTCACTGCCATTACTTCAGTTTTTCTCAGTCAGCTTGCAGAGATTGTTTCTCTGCACTTGGTTCATCATTTTCAGTGATTTAACTTGGTAAAGTTAGCTCTATAAGGATACTATATGCTCACAAATTTTCATGTCATTTGGATGTTGGAATCTTCAGTTATGTTCATTTGAAGTCAACAGGGTATGTTCATCTTCACTTCTCTGTCAGGTACCCGACTTTTTCAGTCATCTTGTCAGAGTCATTTCTCAGTGTTTACTCATCCAAATTCAGTGATTTCAAGCTTATTGGATTCAGCTTACTGTCTAGTATAAGAATACAAATTTTCATGATCATTGGATTCTTACATCTTGAGTTATGTTAATTTTTCTACTCATTGTTCTATTTCTGTAGCAGCCCGTGAAAATCGGGATGATGTCATCACTTGTTAAAAGTCATTCTCAGTGTGTGGTTTGTTATTTTTTATGAGATTACTCTCTAAAGTTAGATCTTTAAGCTACCTAGCCTTCCCCAAGAGGAATTAATCTAATTGCTGCTGTGCTCAGAGAATTATGTAAAACACTGGACAGGTGTATTAACCAAGAATAGCAAGTTTTCACCTCTGAGCTAACTCCAACTTATTTGTTTTGATCTATCTTTTTGAGAGTGATCTTCCAAGGTACATAGGGTGTCTAATACATCTATTGGCAAGCTAAAAGGGCCCACCATCTACTCCTGGAGTTCATTTGGCTAGTGTAGAGCAAAGATTTTGCAACACCTCTTCATCTTCAACACATACCTATCCATCTCTTCACAGAAGGAAAGAAGCAAAAGAAGAGAGAAGTCTCACGAGAAGAGGAAGAATCTTTGTTTGAGGTCCCGGAAAATTTTAAGAAGTATGAGATAGACGACAGGAGAGTCATGATAAGAATGCCTAAACGAGAGGCACAATCAGGAGAGGCCTATGATAACAAAGAAACCACCAAGAAAATAGTAGTGGCCCTAGAAGAATGAGAGGAGAGATGCACGTACATAGGCCATGACCTAACAGGGGAAGAAGAGCATGCGTTAATAGCCTTGCTAAGAGAATACAGAGATGTATTCGCTTGGAGTTACAAGGATTTGAAAGGTGTTGACCCTGACATATGCTCACACACTATCCCCATGACCTCAGATGCTAAACCCTCTAAGCAAAAGCCCTATACATATAACGATAATTACGCTGCCAAGATCAAAGAGGAGATAGATAGACTGGTTGAAGCTGGATATATCTATGAAATTGAGCACACTGAGTGGGTATCCCCCATAGTAGTGGTGCCCAAGAAGAATGGCAAGCTGCGTGTATGCATTAAGTTGAAGAAGGTCAATGCAGCCACAATTCGAGATAACTATCCGCTTCCCATCACAGAACATCTCTTAGAAAGAGTAGCAGGCAAGGAAGTGTACAGCTTCCTCGATGGATTTTCGGGCTACAATCAAGTAGCCATAGCTCCAGAAGATCAGCATAAGATAGCTTTTGCCACAGAGAGGGGTATATTTGCCTTTCGTGTAATGCCATTTGGGCTTACCAATGCACCAGCTACCTTCCAGAGACTAATGTGCCATGTATTTAAGGAGTTCCTGAGGAAGAATTTAGAAGTCTATGTTGATGAACTTTGTGCTCATTCCAACATCAGACAAACCCATATTCCTGAACTGAGACAAATCTTTGACAAATGTAGAGAATATCAAGTGTGCCTAAACCCAGAAAAGTGCGTTTTCATGGTCAGGCAAGGCAAGATTCTAAGGCACATAGTGTCAAAGAATGGCATATCTACTGAAGAAGAGAAAGTGAGAGCCATAGCAGAGCTACCTAGGCCAAGGAATGTCAAGGAAGTACAAGCTTTCATGGGACATTGTGGTTACTACCGCCGGTTCATTCACATGTATGCTGTCATTGCAAAGCCCATGTACGGACTTCTGACAAACTTTGAGTGGACTGAGGAATGTGAGAATTCCTTCAATGAGCTTAAACGGTGATTATGTTCAGCACCAATCTTAACCACACCGGATTGGAATAAGCCTTTCCATGTTCATGTGGATGCATCCAATTATGCCATTGGATGTGTGCTTGCACAACCTACTGGTGAAGGTAATATGGATCTTCCAATTGCCTATGCTAGTCGACAATTGAATGCAGCTGAACAAAATTATACCACTACTGAGAGAGAAGGCTTAGGCATGATATATGCAGTTAACAAATTTAGACACTATTTGCTTGCAAATAAGTTTAAATTTTTTACTGATCATCAGGCATTGCTATATCTCGTGAACAAGCCATGCAATATAGGAAGATTAGTAAGATGGTTTCTCTTACTAATGGAATATGATTTCGAGGTTGTGGTGAGAAAAGGGAGGACTCATTTGAGGGCGGATCATCTCTCTAGGCTCACATCTGGAGAAGCCCCACAAGGAGTGTCAGATGACCTTCCTGATGCTTACTTGTTTAATTTGGAAGTAATACCTCAATGGGCTAAGCCATTAGTGCCAGTATTGACATACGGACCTAACCATCCAGTAATAAACATGCAGGATAGAGAGGTAGTAAAAGCCCAAAAGTATCACATCATGGCAGGAAGTATGTACAAGCACACAGATCAAGGGATCTTGGCTTGTTGTGTGGAAGAGGATGAGTACGCTAAATGGTTGCAATTAGCACATGTAGGTGCATTAGAGCAACACTACTCAAAACAACGAACCCTATAGACACTAAGGAGACTCGGAGTGCATTGGCCAACTATGGAAGCTGATGTCCAAAAGTTGTGCAGGGAATGCCCAATCTGCTGCACTAAACCACCTGTGGAACATGCCACTCTTTATCAAGTGTCCATAGTTCCAGATTGGAGTGAACCACTAGTATCCTTCCTGAGGACGAAAACATTCCCTCCAGACATGAATCTGGCTAGGAAAAGGAGTTTAGAACAAGAAGCCCAGGATTACTCACTTATTGGTGATAACCTATACAAACGTGGTAAAGACGGTTACCTGAGACTATGTGTCCATGAGAGTGAGTATCTCAAGATCTTGGACACTGCTCACCAAGGTGTAGCAGGAGGACACTTTGGACCAGATCGGGTGATCAAGGCAATACTATTTGCCGGCTTCTGGTGGCCGACCCTTCACATGGATGCACATACCTATGTGAAACGCTGTGATGTCTGTCAGAGAACTCAATATCCTATACGTAAAGATGAGATGCCACTGAAACCTATGATGGGTGGACGTGCATTCTCTAAGTGGGGAATAGACTTCGTAGGTCCTATTAATCCCCCAGCTAAGGGTTCCCATGCAGAATATATCATTGTTGCGACAGACTATCTAACAAAGTGGGTAGAGGTAAAAGCCACAACAAAGAACGATGCTCAAACAACAGCTAAGTTTTTATTTGAGAATGTATTCACTAGATACGGGCTACCCATAGAGCTAGTTAGCGATAGAGGTACTCACTTCTTGAATGAAGTTATTGAAAAACTGCTCCACGAATTTTTGGTAGTACATAAGAAGTTTGCCCCCCATTACCCTCAAGCTAATGGCCAGGCTGAGAGCACCAATAAGATCTTATGCAATGTACTGACAAAATTAGTAGACAATAAACGCTCTGATTGGGACAAACAGCTACACCATGCTGTTTGGGCATACCGAGTTGCATACAAAACGGTACTCCAAGCCACCCCCTTTCAGATGGTATTTGGCCAAAACGCCGTGCTACCTTTGGACTTCTTAATACCTACATTGAAAGTAGCACAAGAACACGAATGGACGGATCATGAACTATCCACTAGAATTTTTTTACCTTGAACGATTAGGAGAAACAAGACTGAGGGCAGCTGCAGGGATATATTGCAGCAAAGAAACGACAGAAGGCATACTTTGATGCCCACGTTAAGGATAAAGGTTTAAAGGCAGGCGACTTAGTTTTAGTCTACACATTGAAGCAACATGCGAGGAAATTGGAGAAGAGAGGCTACGGACCCATGATCATTAACAGAATCTCAACAAGTGGAGCAGTGCAACTAGCCACATTAGAAGGTGATGTTCTCCCAAACTATATTAGCGGATGCAGAGTCAAGTTGTATCAGGAACCCCTCACGGAGGACATGCTAAGTCGACTCAATACTGCTAAGCAACGTAAAGAGGAGGAAAAACGAATTCGAGAAGAGGCACAGGCAGAGGCCTTAGAGCGCATCAGACGAATGAAGTTGAGGAGACAAGGGAGGGATCAGCCTATGACTGACACTCAAGAGTCTCCAGGTTATCACATGGCCATGTGTGAGGCTTCAGGTGAACGTACCCATAAGATAGTGGATCGACGACCTTTTGTGACCCTAGAAATAGGACAAAGACACAGCACAACAAGCGTGACAGCTTTAATTGATTCAGGAGCAACCACAAGTGCAGTTCGGCTTTCTTATTGCCAGCAGCTGCAATTGGAGGTAAAACCCCTAGAAGCATATCTAATAGGATTAGGAGGTGTTGAAACCCCTTGCATGGGAGAGGTGGATCTTCCCCTCTATATACAAGAGGTCCTCATACCAGCAAAAGTGCTAGTGTGTGAAGACGAGGATCTGACCGAACCTCTGGTCCTGGGCCAAGACTGGATCTACGATCACGCAGTCAACCTCAACCTAAGAAGTGGACTTCTTCAGGCCTGGGTAGGTCAAAGCCGTCTCATGATTGAATTAGAAAATCAAGCACTCAAACCAATAGAACAGGCACCAACTCCTGGTCCCTCCAGGAATCCACATGAAGATAACAATGTTGTTCTTGTCCAAACTTCTATGGTGCAGAGGATTGTCAATTTGACTGAAGGTATAGGAGCCAATAAGGAGTTCCCAACTGATCCAAAGAAGATTCTAAACGGGCAGACCAAACATCACTCGATACGAAGGAGGCCGCTGATCAAGAGGCAGGAGCGCCAACCCGTGCAACACGGAGCACCTCGTGGCACGAAGCAGATCTGGATACGCAAGGATGGAAAACCCACAACTCTAATAGCAGACTCTCGAGGAGACAACAAACAAGCCACACCATCACGGACACAAGTGAAGGAGTACCTTAGGAAACCTCCTAGGCACACCACATCTATTTGGGTCCCTAATTGGTCAAGGAAGGCTAGCCCCAATGCTAGACACATATGGGTGCCCAAGGCCTGTTTACGAGCCCAAATAGCTCCAACTCTAGTTACTAGCATAATTCAACACTCTCAAGTCCTCTCGACTAACAACGCAGGAACTCTACCTAAATACCACTCTGACCCACACTCAGTCACATCGAGGAATGTCTGGAAATGGGTACCCAAAAGGTCCCAAATACATCACACTCTCATCCAGCAATCTTCACCTGTCTTTAGTTCTAAGAGCTACGAATCCTCTATCAAAGTTTGGAGAATTAAACTGTGTATCAAACCCCCTGTCCCAATTTTGTAAATCCGTCCACTCTAACACAGGAGCATTCTGAGCCCATTGCATAACCAAAGTATGCATCTAGGATGACACTGACCTCTAATCATCACTCACACCTATCACAAACACTTCACCACTAACCACTGACCTCCGGGATTGTCATGTTAGTATTGTGAAGGGAACACCATTACATCTTGTTTCCTATGCAACACTAATGTGTCTTTCTTCTTCCAGCAGATAAGCAACCTACTCTCATGGCAACAGCAGCAGGCACAAGCTCTCAGGCAGGCTTTGAAGAGTCAATGTGCGTTTTATGCACATTTCTGGTTTGCTTTCCATATTGACAATGCTCACAAAATGAAAAATCAGAGAAAGATAACACAGGTAAGTAGCCAGAACGAGAAAGATTTTCCATTCCACTACGAAATATATGGCCCAAACGACCATGCCAAATACAAGCCATAGGTTGTTCAGTAACAACTAACAAGTGTTCTTTCTGTGATACAAATAAAGGGTAAAGTGAGCCAACTTTCCTTCCTTTTGCAATAATCATATTGCCCTTTGATATACGAAAGGACTGAGCATAGAAGACCACCTTGTAACCAAGATCATCAAGTTGACCAACTGACATCAAACTGCGTGATAACTGAGGTACATGGCGTACATTATGCATAGTAAATTTTGAACCGTCAATGAACTGCACAACCACATCTCCAATCCCCACAACATCACACTGGTAAGAGTCACCAAGTCTCACGATACCAAGAGACTTTGCTGCATAATTAGAGAACCATTCTCTATGTGGTGTCACATGGAAAGAAGCACCAGAATCTAGCAGCCAGGTGTGGGAAAGAGAATCAGCCATAAGTGCCTCAGATGGCATAGTACTATCAAGTGTCAACACATCAGCATCATCAGAAATAGCATTAATTTCTTCAATCTTCACAGTCGAAGTAGATGGTGCAGGTAACTGTTTAACATGCCCATCAACATTCTGTCCTTTACCTTTAGCATTCTTTAATGCATAATAGTCTTTCTTCATGTGTCCTTTCTTATGAAAATAATGGCATTCAATATCCCTCTTCCTTGATTTACTTCTGCTCTTATTCCGTTGACCATTCTTTTCCTTGTTCTTGCTCCTGCCACGTTGTTGATTCTTTCCTTGGTAAGAATCACGAACATTATATGCATCTCCACTCTGAGTGCCAACCATAGATTTTCTACGAATCTCCTCACTCAAGAGTGCTCCACATATGTCATCATAGACGAGTTTACCACCTGGTGCACTATTGCTAATAGCTGTGCAAAATGTATCCCATGATGATGGCAGGGTGCATAACAGCAATACTGCTTTCATTTCATTGTCCATATCCATTTTCTGAGCCTGTAACTGGGAGAATATGGCATCAAACTCATTTAGATGAGCAGCAACACTATCTGTGTCCTTCATACGTAGGTCGTATAATTTTCTCATCAGATATACTTTATTTGATGCCGTCTCTTTTTCATATGTATTGCATAACTTCTTCCAAAGCTCCTCTGCACTTTCACAGTCTAATACTGTAAAGTAAACATTATCTGCTAGGTGCAAGCGAATGGTAGACCTGGCCATTTCATCTAACTCATCCCAATCATCTTCATCCATGTCAGCAGGCTTCTTTGAAATCCCATTTACTGGCTTCCATTGCCTTCTTTGAATCAGCACATCTTTAATCTGATTCTTCCATAGAGCAAAGTTTGTGCCATCAAATTTTCGGATCTCAAAATGGTCTTTGCCCTGCAAGTTATAGCTCCTCCTCGGAACGCTAGCACTAGACCCTGATCCACCGGATGTGCCTGAGACCTCTGATGCCATGATCATAGAGAACTGAATAGAATGATAATGGAGCTAGAGAGTCCAAACACCAACAAATAAGTGTATCAAGGAGTAAATCGACCACTATATAGTTGACTAAACCAGAAATCTGGAAAACTTTTGCCAGAGTATCCTCTGCAAAATTAGCATATGACCAGTGTCAAAGTATCATAAAACTGCAAGTACTAACATGTCTACCTGCATAGTGAATCACTGACTCCACTGCATATAATCAATTACTCAATAGAAGCCAACTAGGCTTATCGAGCACCTATGAACAACTATCATACATCTCCTATGGCGAGGCTGGGTAAGTCTTCCACCTGCATCACCGAAGAGACCCCGACATCTGGGTGTCTCCCAGTTAAGAAAACCTCACCACGACCCTCTTTATCAAACGTAAAAGGCTTTATGCAAAGAACGTAACCGCTATATCAATGCCCACATGGACGTACATAAGCGGTATCCACAGAAGCGTACATGGTGTGTATGTGCTCAATATATGCAGTAAAATGACACTGAAAGGCTGAATACACAGCCCAAAAAACTAGCCAATAACACCTGCAAGTGTTTGTCAACTGTGATGTTTTAGGCTTTAAAAACCTGCATAAATTTGTAGCGACTGCTCCCACCAAAACTGAAAACCCCTCGAGAAACCTGTAGTTTTACGAGTGTGGCTGAAAATACAGCCCCAAAGGTTGATATTTATTGTCTAAGAAGTACAAGGAACACTCTTCTTGATGTTCTTGGACCTGTGTGAAGAGAACTACGTGCGAAAGTACTCCAAAATGGCTCCAAAAAACACCCCAAAATTGCTTCAGAAATAGGCTTTAAAAGCAAAAATGAAGCTTTGAGGGACCAAAACTTGTTCAAGGTAATGTCAACCTTAGTCTTTCCCCTTCTTCAAACACCACAAGAGTGTAGCTTAGTGGCAAGAGATTTCCACGGTTAAGCGAGCTCTGGGGGGAACAGTACTGGGATGGGTGACCTCCCGGGAAGTACCGGGAACCTCTATATTCCTTGATCGTTGAGGTCCTCCCTCGCGCGCAGCCAACGGTGCCAAACGGTGACTTCGGTGACTCGGATGACAAGGTATGCCAAGGTATGCCAAGGTCTATGCCTTGGTCGCCGCCTTAGTCGTAAGCCTAGGAGAAAGCCTAGGAGATCCCTTCGCTCGCACAAAAGGAACAAAGCTTTTTGCCTCGAACTGCTCTGATACCAGTGAAGTATTTCGATGGCATGCACCACACTGCACTCTCCTTCTCGAGAGCTCCACGACGATATGCTCGGAGTAGAAAACAGAGCTCCTTATGCCACACACAGTACTCCGCACAGATGTTGTAGAATACGCAGAAAACGCAGTACACAGGGAGCACGAAGACAGACTTCTTAGGTCTTACAAATGCGGTCGAACTTACAGTCTGTGACTGACCAGGCCACTATATGTTTTTATTAAAGAACATATACAAAGAAGTGTCCGGTGGCCATTTGGCCTTTCACATGGACACTAACGGTAACAGTTACGAACATGGGATCATGCTCCCATGCATCTGAAATATAACCCATGCTTTGGTCCGGTACAAAGAAGAAGATCATGGAAAGCATTCGCCATCAAGGTTCAGAACAATGTGAATTGCAAACAGTGGCTGAACTACCCCAAAATCGCACCACCGACAGGCCCACCTACAACAGCGTACATGATGGCTACCATCCGATATTGGCTTCCATGCCTCCACTCCATGCCAGATGTAGCTGCACAGATGCTACTCAAGATATTTGATATGATGCAGGTTGTGCTCAAAACCTTCCGCAACGTATGTAACATTCAGCCTCCGATTCCCGGCTTCATCAATGGCAATTATGACCTCCTGTATGATATGAGCACAACCCCAAGCATACGAGTTGCTTATGCATGGCACGCACGCATCAGATATCTCCCTGCTTGCTATAAGCAAACCTTCGACGACATGTTCACCACGGGATTTTGGGAGGCACATTCAGAGGTATTTGCACCACGACCAACCCACCTGCTGCAACTATTTGTGTGCGAGCAAACAATGCATTCAGAGCTCTACACTACGCCACAACCTAACATGCCTGGAGCCGTGAATTGGGATGCCCTCCAGAGCGATTTGGTCCGGGGACTACGTATAAAAGAACAAGAATTGGCAACCGACCTCCTGCAGAAGTACATCGATCAAACAGTGGAGCAGAGGTCTGTCAGAGGCGACAGACCCTAGGGGGGGGAGAGTGTTGACAGTATACAGGAAGAAGCAAGTACGGACACACATGCAGATCTAGCACTAAGGCAACCCTTCATTTTTTTCAAAACCCTTACATCATTTTAAAGTGATTCTCATCACTAAAAACCCCTGTAAATACCATTTTCACCTTTTTGTAGCTCCATTTTGTACAAGCCGAGGAGTCCTCGAGCTTGAGGAGCCTTAGAAGTAGTTGCCTGCCAATTTTCATATTTTTTAGATCTCGTTTGAGCCCTCAAATAAACCCTGGAACCTAATTTTTAACTAGGCCGGACACTAGGTCTGGACAGGGCCAAAGCTAGGCAAAAACTATAAATAGAGCTAGAGAGCTCATTTTTGGGGAGCTTCTTGTAGTTTTGAGCTTGTATGAGAACTTGGTTGCAATAGAAGTGATTCCATTGTCTTACTCTCTTTGTTCTTGCAGTGTGTGCGCGTGTGTGTGTATGTGTGTGCATGTTAGTGTGCTTCTCACTCACACATTTGTGCCTTCACTAGCTCGAGATCTTCATACCATCCTCATGTCTTCCCGGATTGACATTAAAGGAGGTGCTACTCATCACTGAGCTACATATGTGTAGTCATGTGAACACCTCTTGGAAAAGAGTACATTTTATCTCTTGTAATTGAAAAAAGAAAAAAGGAAAAGGATGGCTTACCTCATCCATGATGTAAAAGCAAAGTCGTGGCTCTAACTACCTAAAACCACGAATTTTTGGGCTGAGGGAATATCTCCTAACTTTGGGGATCACTTTTAGGTGGAGCCATTCGAATTCGAATTCAAAACTCCCTCCAAGAATAGCTATAAAAAGAGCAAGAAGGAAGAGGTGATTAGCAAGCCTTGTACGTGACCACTTCATGTCATTTTGTAGAGATTGAAGAGCTTACTCCATAGCTCTATCATTCTACTCCCATTGTGAAAAGATTCATTGCCAATGTGGTTGGAATCATATGTGAATCTATACATTTATCATTATCTACTTCTCTGTTTTGTTCTCTGTTATACTCACTCAGAGCAATAACTTCAGAAGGTCATGTCTCGATTTCTATGCAACCTTTTTCAATGTTTTGACGTGTGTTTAATAGCTCTTACTATCTTCTTTCTGCATATAAATTTTCAAGGTCATTGAAGTTACAATTTGTGAGATATCTGCATTTTACTGCTCACTGGTCTATCTCTGCAGAGCCCCGAGAATGGTGGGCATGTTCTAGAAATTGATGAATCTTGTTCTCAATGCTCAGTCCATCATTTAAAGTGTTTTAACTTGGATTGGGAAGCTTACTAAGTCTATTTGCTACACCCAAAAGGAATTTATCTAATTCTTACCAAGTTGAGACCACTGTTTAGTTTTTCCAGCAGGTGTATGTCCAAAAATAGCAAGTTTTGGGAGCTAGTCATTTGGCAACTAGTCTGTCTTGACTTAAACTTTTGGGATACATGTTCCAAAGTACTTGGCTGATATTTTGGTGGATTTAGGAAGCTCAAAGGGTCTACTAATAAACTCTGAAGTCTCAGTTGGCTAGTGTGAAGCTGGTTGTAGCAGCACCTACTCATCTTTGGATTGCATCCCCATTTCACATGCCCATGGGAAGCTCAGTCTACTTGCATAAGAGCTCCCACAATCATGGTAAGAAATGAAGACTCATTCATACCTTGGAACACAGAGGTCGTTAAGAACACTAAAGTGCAGTGAAACCTCACTTTAGAAGAGCTGCTCAAGGTTAGGCCGGAACTATGGAAACATGTAGCCAATCAAGTGCCAGAAATAGTGAAACCTCATTCCCAGGCAGGATCTCATAAAATAGTGCCAGAATTACCCTTGGACAAGATAGGAGACATGAGTGAAGGAGAGGAAGGGAACACGTATCTCCCCATTACCCATCAAGGGTACACTACCACGGCAATTTTGGACTCGGGTGCAGGAGTTGCAATTGCTACCACTTCCCTATGGAAGCATTGGGGCAAGCTAGCACTCAGGCCAACAAGAATGAAATTGCAGATAGCCGATGGTCACATTAAGAGACCCTTAGGACTGCTAGAAGGAATAACTCTCACTACATGTGGTGTGGAGTTTGAGCATACATTTGCTATATGTGACTTTAGCAAAAATCAGGCCTATGAGATGATTTTGGAAAGACCATTTCTGCGACAGTTACAAGTGGTACAAGATTGGGGAACCAATTCCTTGTACTTGCAACACTTAGGTGTTACAACCAAAGTTAATCTCAAGGATTACTCTCACAGAGACGTACCCCCCATCCAATGGAATCCCATCCATAGAGCCAAAGATGATACAGAGTCAGTGCATTCCATAGGATCAAGATCCTCATGGATGCATGAAGACACCCACTTATGGATGTGCAAAGTAGCAGTAGAAGAAGAGAAAAGAGAAAGAGCTAGAGAGGTAGGTGCAAAAGAAACCCATAGATCAATTCAAGACCCAGCCTATGCACCTGTAGTTTTCTCAGATGAAGAATTGAACCTCATGGTTGGGCGGAAATTTTAGCAACAATGGACGTAGCCATCAATGAAGAACAATGGACACCCCACTGTGACGAGGATGGCTATGACATTTCAGTCTTCACAATAGAGTGATTCGGTTATTTAAGAATGTGAACCTAGCACTGATGCATTTGAGGATGCAAGTGACTCTAATCTAGAGTCAAGTATAATGGACCCTCCTTTTGCATCAAATGAGGAATATTTTTACGAAGTAGAATCTTAACCTCAGAAACACAGAGAAATTATGAATTATGTGAGGTTAACCACACAAGTGACCACTAAGAACCAAGGCAAGAAGAGGAAGAAGAAAGAAGACACATCCAATCAGGAAGAACCATTGTTTGAGGTCCGAGAAAACTTTAAAAAGTATGAGATAAATCATAGGAGAGTCATGGTAAAAATGCCTAAATGCGATGCACAATCCGGAGAGGCCTATGATAACAACAAAACCACCAAGAAGATTGTTCTAGCCATAGAAGAAGGAGAAGAAAGATGCATGTACATAGGACATGACCTGACGGAAGAAGAAGAGCAAGAGTTGATCGCTTTGCTAAGAGAATACAGAGATGTATTGCTTGGAGCTGCAAGGACTTGAAAGGTGTAGATCCTGACATATGCTCACATACTAGCCCCATGACCTCAGATGCCAAACCCTCTAAGCAAAAACCATACACATATAATGATAACTATGCTACCAAGATCAAAGAAGAGATAGATCGCTTGGTTGAAGCTGGATTCATCTATGAAATTGAGCACACTGAGTGGGTATCCCCCATCGTAGTGGTGCCCAAGAAGAATGGAAAGTTACGTGTATGCATTAACTTGAAGAAGGTTAATGCAGCCACTATTTGAGATAACTATCCACTTCTTATCACTGAACATCTCTTAGAAAGAGTAGCAGGCAAGGAAGTGTACAACTTCCTTGATGGATTTTCTGGTTACAATCAGGTAGCCATTGCTCCAAAAGATCGGCATAAGACGACTTTTTCCACAGAGTGGGGCATATTTGTTTTTCGGGTAATGGCATTTGGTCTCACCAATGCACCTGTTACCTTTTAGAGGCTGATGTGCCATGTGTCCAAAGAGTTCTTGAGGAAGAATTTAGAAGTCTATGTTGATGATCTTTGTGCTCATTGCAACATTAGACAGACCCATATACCTGAACTCAGACAAATCTTTGACAAATGCAGAGAATATCAAGTCCGCATCCAAAAAAGTGTGTTTTTATGGTCAGGCAAGGCAAGATTCTAGGAAACATAGTGTCAAAGAATGGCATATCCACTAACGAAGAGAAAGTGAGAGCTATCGCAGAACTACCTAGACCAAAGTATGTCAAGGAAGTGCAAGCTTTTATGGGGCATTGTGGTTAGTACCGACGTTTCATACATATGTATGCCATCATTGCAAAGCCTTTGTATGGACTTTTGACCAATTTTGAGTGGACGGAAGAAGGTGAGAACTCCTTCAATGAGCTTAAATGGTGATTATGTTCAACACCAATCTTGATGACACTAGATTGGAACAAGCCCTTCCATGTTCACATGGATGCATCCAATTATGCTATTGGGTGTGTTCTTGCACAACCTATGGGTGAAGGTAATATGGATCTTCCAATTTCCTATGCTAGTAGATAGTTGAATGTAGTTGAACGAAACTATACGACCATCAAACGAGAAGGAATAGGCATGGTATATGTGGTTAAAAAGTTTAGACACTATTTTCTTGCAAATAAGTTTAAATTCTTTACTTATCATCAAGCACTGTTGTACTTGGTAAACAAGCCATGCAATACAGGTAGATTAGTAAGATGATTTCTCTTACTAATGGAATATGACTTTGAGGTTGTGGTGAGGAATGGCAAGACTCATTTGAGAGTAGACCATCTCTCTAGGCTCACATCTAGAGAGGTCCCACAAGGAGTATCAGATGACCTTCCTGATGCTTACTTGTTTAATTTGGAAGTTGTACCTCAGTGGGCTAAGCCATTAGTGCTAGTATTGACATACGGACCTAACCACCCAGTAGTAAACACTCAAGATAGGGAGGTAGTAAAATCCCAAAAGTACCATATAATGGCAGGGATTATGTACAAGCATACAGATCAAGGAATATTAGCTTGTTGTGTGGAAGAAGATGAGTATGCAAAATGGTTGCAATTAGCACACGTGGGTGCATTAGAGAAACACTACTCAAGGCAAAGAACTTTACAGACATTAAAGAGACTTGGGGTGCATTGGCCTACCATGGAGGTAGATGTCCATAAGTTGTGTAAACAATGCCCAGTCTGTCGTATTAGACCACATGTGGAACACACTACACTGTACCTAGTGTCTCTAATACCAGATTGGAGTGAACCATTGGTAGCCTTCCTGAGAACGAAAACATTCCCTCAAGATATGACCCTGACTAGGCAACAAAGTTTAGAACAAGAATCTCTAGACTACTCACTCATTGGAGATAACTTATACAAGCGTGGAAAAGATAGATATCTGAGACTATGTGTCCATGAGAGAAAATATCTTAAAATCTTGGAAACTGCTCACCAAGGTGTAGCAGGAGGACACTTTGGACTAGACCGAGTGATTAAGGCAATCCCATTTGCAGGATTATGGTGGCCAACTCTTCACATGGATGCACATACCTATGTGAAGAGGTGTGATGTTTGTCAGCGAACTCAGTATCATATACGCAAAGATGAGATGCCATTGAAACCTATGATGGGTGGACGTGCATTCTCTAAGTGGGGAATAGACTTTGTTGGTCCTATCAATCCCCCAGCTAAGAGTTCCCATGCGGAGTACATCATCGTGGCCACATGCTATCTAACCAAGTGGGTAGAAGTGAAAGCCACAACGTAGAATGATGCTCAAACGATAGCTGAGTTCTTATTTGAGAATGTGTTCACAAGATACGGGCTACCTATAGAGCTAGTAAGTGATAGAGTCACTCACTTCTTGAATGAAGTCATTGAAAATCTTCTTCAAGAGTTCTTGGTGATACACAAGAAGTCTGCCCCCTATCATCCACAAGCTAATGGGCAAGCCTAAAGCACAAATAAAATTCTATGCAATGTGCTGACCAAATTAGTGAATAATAAATGCTCTGATTGGGACAAACAACTCCACCATGCTGTTTGGGCATATAGAGTTGCCTATAAAACGGTACTCCAAGTCACACCCTTTCAGATGGTGTTTGGCCAAAATGCAGTGCTACCATTGGACTTCTTGATACCTACACTGAAAGTAGCACAAGAGCATAAGTGGACAGGGCATGAACTCTCTTCAAGAATCTTTGATCTTGAACGGCTAGGAGAAACAAGACTGAGAGCTACCGCAGGGATTTATGCAGCTAAGAAAAGACAAAAGGCATACTTTGATGCCCATGTGAAGGATAAGGGCTTGAAAGCAGGAGACCTAGTCCTAGTCTACACTTTGAAGCAACACGCACAAAAATTAAAGAAGAGAGGCTAGGGACCAATGATTATCAATAGGATCTCCACAAGTGGAGCAGTTCAACTAGCCACTCTAGAAGGCGACATCCTACCAAGTTACATCAGTGGATGCAGGGTCAAGTTATATCAGGAACCCCTCACAGAGGAAATGTTAAATCGACTCAATACTGCAAAGAAACATAAAGAAGAGGAAAAGTGAATTCGACAAGAAGCACAGACAGAAGCATTGGAATGCATCCAAAGAATGAAATTGAGAAGACAGGGTAGAGATCAGCTTAGGACACATGCCTATGCAGATCCAAGATATCATATGGCTATGTGCGAAGTCTCAGGTGTAAGTTCCCATAGAATAACTGACCGATGTCCTTTTGTAACCTTAGAGATAGGACAAGAAAATAGTGCAAGGACTATACGGGCCTTGGTTGACTCAGGTGCAGCCATTCGTGTTGTTAAACTTTCTTACTGTCAAGAACTAAACTTAGGTGTCAACCCTACAGAAGCATACCTTATAGGATTGGGAGGTGTGGAAACCCCTTGCATGGGTGAGGTGGAACTTCCCCTCTACATTCAAGATGCTATCATGATAGTGAAGGTGCTAGCGTGTGAAGAGGAGGACCTCACTGAGCCTCTTCTCTTGGGTCAAGACTGGATCTATGATCATGCAGTCAACCTAAACCTAAGAAGTGGACTTCTTCAGGTCTGGGTAAAATAGAATCGCATTATAATCAAGTTAGAAAATGAAGCACTCAAGGAACTAGGAAAGGCACCAGCTCCTGGTCCTTCCAGGAGTACACATGAAGATGACTACCACATTGGATCATTGACCAGATACACCTTGCACATCAACGTTGGTACAAGAAACAGAAGTCGGTGCTCTATGGATGTTGTGCACTTACTAGAATTGTTTATCGGTGCTTGGCATATGATGTGCCAATTCAAAGGGCACTTGTTTGGACTAGAGTGCAAGAATTTTAATGAAGAATATCAGTCGCAGGGCCCCCATCAAAGAAAATGAGGGGAGCTGTTAAGATGCCATGTGCACAGGCTTGAGGCGCCACATTAATACCATACATGACTCCTCCACCCCAAAGGCGAGTGTAGCCCTTCACCATTAGATTACCAAGGCACATTGCAGAAGGGCACAATCTCATCTTCCCACCGATCCCCACAGACTTAGAGTTTCCTCATGGCTTCACGCTTGAGGATTTAACTGATGAAGAGGTAGCAAGGATAATCAATGCTACTAACTTGGAAATTGAAACAGAGCAGTTAATTGGACAACAAACTGTCATAGACCAGCCCCATCCAACTCAACCAATAGTAGTCGAAGTAGATGAAGATGAAGAGGAGACTGCAAAAGAGGAACAAGATGACGAACAAGAAGGACCATCCAATGAAGGGGAGCTGGAATATGAGCAACACATTATACCAGAACTTGCAGGAACCCCAGCCGACACAAAGAAAATAAAAAGATTGTATGATACTATGAACCTAGTTCAGGAACAACACCGACTATCCTTGGTAGTAGGGAAGGCGTTAATGAACCAAATACTTGAAGAAGAGGGTGTGGACGATCAATTCAGAGCTTCACTCGACTTGCTAGCAGATGCATTGGGGGTGCCAGAGATGGTGCACACTGCCCTCGCACACTCTCAGAGGTTTGAGTGAAGACACGAGAGACGTCCCCCAAGACCAGGGAAGCAGATACATATCATAGTATCAGAACCACATGGCACCACCTCCACAACCACTAGCATAGCACACTCCATTCAACACAGTGAAGAAGCCTATGCCTCAAGTGCACCCCCATCACCACCTCTACCACCCTCCCCTCCAACTCCACCCCCCTCGCCTCCTACCACCACTGTCACCACTATTGTCGAAGCACACACTGTGAGTCAACTGTCACAATCCTCACAACCTGACACCACCACTATTGTAACTGCCACCACGGACAATGTAATTCTAACAGTAGTCACCGACAATCCCATTCCTCCTGTCACAGTTCTCGGTGGCTCACATGCACAATTGCACACACCATTATACACTTTCACGACCATCACAACACCCACCATCCCCATGTACACAATAACTCCCACGACCACATCCACACAGGACCTCATGGACATATCACCCACCTCTGCACCTCTCCCTCCCCCCATATTCCTACAATCTCTCATCCCCCCACCACCAACATCACCACTTCTCACAACAGCATTCACTATCCCATTCCCTCCTCCCTATCCCCTTGCATTCAACACGTTCCCAACACCCACTCCTGTAAATAATGTATTCAATACCTTGTATCAATGTGTGTCTTAGTTATAGCATAATTACCAGCATTTAGATGCTCAGCATAGAAACCTATTCAGAACCCATGAGACACTACAAGAGCGACTTACAAACATGGAGAAGGACAAGCACCTACTACAACAGAATTATGATACCTTGCAGAGGCAATATGACGAATTAGTGGCCAACCCCCCCAACCAGATACACAGGAACAACAACAACTCGACGAAATGCTACACGCCCAAATAGAAGACAATCTCAAGCTTCGTCATAATCTCGCATTACTACGGAAACACATGTCTGCAACACTAGAAGAAAATAAAAGACTCCAACGATAGAATGAAGAAAACCTAGAAGCAGCAATGGAAGGATCACCACAGGAGATCGACCCGAAGCACTTCAAAGCCATGCCCTTAGCAAACTACTGAGAAAAAACATCGCACCACGAAAGAGCCAACCTCTGCAATGCAATTTGCCCCAGACGACATTCCTAAAAGCGCAACACAGGGCAACATATTTCAACCTACATGGAGAATACGCTTACTCGAAAAATACCCCGAAATGGTGTGCACATGGAATAATATGCCCTTATACATTAAGTATAACCCCTGCTACTGCCCTGTGTTTTGACAAAGATCATGGCCCAAGTACACCAAAACAGTTAAGATCGTCGAAGGATGTGACAAATGGCTAAACTATGTATATTTGGCACCGCCTCGTGGCCCACCAATGGTAGCATACATGATTTCAACCATTCCACATTGGGGCATTAGATTCAAGAATGTACCAGACATCATGGCACAAATGTGCCTCAAAATATTCGAACTCATGCTGGTCACATTCCAGACCTTTAAAAATGTCAAAGAACCTCACCTTTCGGCTTTAGGTTTCAATGAAGGCAACGAAGACCTCGTCTATGATATGTGCACCACCCCATCCATCAACGTTGTACAGGGTTTTGGGAATATCATTCAGAGATATTCATACCCAAACCATCTCATCTGTTACATTTATTTGCTGTGGAATAGGCTCTACACTCAGAGAAGCTACGCATGCCACATCCGGAGGTACCTGGGCCAGTAGAATGGGATGCCTTACTCACCGATTTGGCCAAAGGACTGAGGTTAGCAGAGCACTACTTGGCAATAGATGTCATGGAATACTACATCCAACGGTTCGCTCAACAAGGGTCTATCAGAGACGACAGACACGAGAGAGGGGAGAGTGCTGGCAATAGTCAGGGCATGTCAAGACAAGGGAGCCGACATAAAGAATCAGAGCAAAGAGAAGGGCCAAGTAGGCAAAGCAGTCAATAGAGATTTGGCAAATAGGCCTATCATTTTTCACGAAGCAATACTTCCCAAATAGTGATCTTAGTCACTTCATATCATTGTAAATACCATTTTTTTATTATTCCTACTCCATTTTGTGCAAGCCAAGGAGTCCTCAAGCTTGAGGGGTATCAGTAGTATTTATGTATCAATTTTCATAATTTTCCGAGCTCGTTTGAGCCTCCAAAATAGCCTTAGAACCTAATTTTTAACTAGGCCGGACACTAGGTCTGGACAAGATCAAAGCTAGTCAAAAACTATAAAAAGAGCTAGACAGCTCATTTTTTAGGTTACCTTGTTGTAGTATGAGATCTCTTTTGCAAAAGAAGTTACTCCATTGTCTCTCTCTTTGTTCTTACCTTGAGTGCACGTGTGTGTGTATGTGTGTGCATGTTTGTGTGCTTCTCACTCACACACTTGTGCCATCACTTCTTCGAGGTCTTCATACCATCCTCATGTCTTCCCAGATTGACATTAAAGGAGGTGCTACTCATCACTGAGCTACAAAGCTTCACAAGGTTCCTACAACTCTAAAAATGTAGGCAAATGAGCGACCATCCCTATTCTTTGCATCTCCTTAAAAACTACAAATTCAAGATGCCCAAATGACTGGTGCCATAACTTGCTTACATCTTTATCTTCTATAGTAGTTAAGGCATTTAATTCATACAATTTATCATGTCTTATGCCTTTTCCTACTACATTACCTAATGAATCCATGATTTCTGCACCACTCTTGTTGAAGTGAACTTTGAGTCCACAATTTGCAACTACAAAATCTGACAACAAATTCCTTTTAAGTGAAGATACAAAAAGAACATTAGATAACTTCTTCTCAACACCCAGAGAAGTTGTTGGAGTTTGAGGTCTGCAGAAGCATGCAAATGGCACAAGGAAGAAGAAGAGCTTGGAGCACAACACACAATACAGAATGTATTTACCAAGAGAATGTACAAAGATAAGTGACTCATTAGGGTTATAGATGTATATACAAGCCGAGGGAAAAAACCTCCTAAAGAGGGAAAAAGGTGCCCTAGTGGTCCTTGTGTGTCCACACACATCACTACCGAAATATATCAACAAATCTTCCCTGGGAGTGATGCCATGAACAAGGCGCTGGCACTCATCTATAAGGAAGTGCTAAGCTATGTGGAATCAATCCACAAAAGGAAGTAAGCCCAAAGCTTTGTGTACAACTTCAAACTTCTCCTTAGGTAGAGCCTTTGTGAAAAGTTCTGCAATGTTCTCCTGTGTGGGCACATAAGCCAGATTGATCTCTCCAACAGAGAACCTCTCCCTGACATAATGATAGTGCATCTCAATGTGCTTAATGCGAGCATGGAACATAGAGCTCCTCAGAGCCAATGTGATCTGACTATTTGTGATGATGGAGCAGAAGACTAACCAACACCCAAATTAGGTATAAGGCCCCTGAGCCACACACATTGAGCAGTCCTTGTGAAAGATGCCCTATACTCAGCCTCACAACTAGAAGTTGCCATAGTAGGCTGCTTCTTGCTCAACCAAGATATGCATGAGCTACCAAGCATGAAGAAAAAACCATTGGTGGACACATGAGTGTCATAGCAACCAACCCAATGAGAGTCAAAGAAAGCATGTAAATCTCGCAATAGTGATCCCCCCTTAGGATAAAACAATCCAAGTAGTCGGGTACCACTCAAGAAGTGAAAGACGCGCTTAACCACCTGCCAATGCTTGATACCTGGGCAATGCATAAACTTGCTCATCTATGAGACAACAAACTGAATATCTAGCTGAGCAATGCATAAGTAAATCAAGCTTTGAACATCTTGTTGATAGATAACAATCAGGTAAGCATGTATTTTTTCGTACCAAGCACATGGTGCTTGCTTCAAACCATATAATACCTTTTTCAACATGCACACTTTGTTTTCATGCCCTTTTTGCACAAAACCATGGGGCTGAAAAACATGCACTTGTTCATGCAAGTCACCACTGAAAAATGCAATTTTAATGTCCAACTAATGTACATTCCAACCATGATGAGTTGCAAGTGCACAAATGCTATGAACAATACTCATTCGACATGTAGGAGCAAAGGTCTCATCAAAATAAATGCCTCTTTCTTGAGCATAACCCTTAGCAACAAGCATGGCCATATACCTGTTAACTATTCCATCGGGCTTACTCTTCACCTTGTATACCCACTTAGTGCCAATGATCTTCTTCCTAGGAGGCAAGTCACATAAAGACCACGTATCATTTTTCATAATAGCATCATGTTCTAATTGCATAACAACCATCCAATTTTCTAAATTTTGTGCTTCATCAAAGGAAAGTGGCTCATTCTAATCACAAAGACTTGAGGTAGCAATATCATAGAAATCTGATGCAAAAGAAGCACTATGAGACCTTGAACGAGTACAATATGATAGAGGTGCATCTAATTTGTTATCTTGTAAAGTTTGCACCAGCCATTTAGGCATAGTTTTTGCCTCCTCTATATTAGTTCTCTCTTCAATAAGTGCATCATGTAAATCTGCATCAGAAATGGAATGATTTGCATTATCATGTGAAACTTGTAGAGGCTGAAAAATTGCCCCATTTGGATGAGCACTAGACTGTCCACCTGTAAAAAGAGGCAAAAAAGTATCATACACATCTTTGGAGCTAACTCATGTCTCCTTAGTACATGAAAGTAGTGGCTAAATAGCATCTTCCACAAAAACAACATCACGGCTAACCAAAATGTGTTTAGTTTGTGAATGATACAAACAATAGCCTTTGTTTTCAGAACTTTACCCAACAAAAATACATTTCACTACTTTATCATCCAATTTCTTGCATTGTTGTTCAGGCACTAATGCATATACGAGACAACCAAAGACACAAAGCTGAGCAATAGATGGCTTGCAACCATGCCAAGCCTCATATGGAGTGATAGATTGCAATGCAGATGCCTATTAAGTACATATGTTGCACACACAATAACCTCAAGCCAAAAACTATGTGGTAAACCCTGACTCTTGACCATACACCTCACCATCTCCATGAGTGACTTGTTCTTCCCACTAGCAAATCCATCCTATTGAGGTGTATAGGAAACTGTACACTGATGTTTTATCCCATGTTCAGCCATAAATGCATTAAAGGCAGAAGGCATATATTCCCCCCCTTGATCAGAACGGAGGGTGCCCATTTTACATGCTGATAGATTTTCAACCAATACTAAAAAGTGTTTGAATCACATAAACACTTTGGACTTTGCTTTCAATGGATACACCTATGCATGCCTGGCAAAATCATCAATGAAAATCACAAAGTAAACGTAGTTCCCAAAAGAAGGTGTATGCATAGGACCATAGACATTACTATGAACAAGTTGCAATTTTTTTAGTAGCTTGAACTGAACCATCTTTTGGGAAGAAGGAATGTTGCATTTTGCTTAAAATAAAGCCTTCAAAAACTGTGAAGAGAGATGGTGGATGCAATCCAAAGATGAGTAGGTGCTGCTACAACCAGCTTCACACCATCCAACTGAGACTTTAGAGTTGATTAGTAGACCCTTTGAGCTTCCTAAATCCACCAAAATATCAACCAAGTACTTTGGAACATGTATCCCAAAAGTTTAAGTCAAGACAGACTAGTTGTGAAATGACTAGCTCCCAAAACTTGCTATTTTTGGACATACACCTGCTGGAAAAAATGAACAGTGCTCTCAACCTGGTAGAAATTTGAAACATTCCTTTTGGTCATAGCAAATAGAATTAGCAAGCTTCCCAATCCAAGTTAAAACACTTCAAATGATGGATTGAGCACTGAGAAGAAGATTTATCAATTTCTGGAACATGCCCACAATTCTTGGGGCTCTGCAGAGATAGACCAGTGAGCAGTAAAATGCAGATATCTCCAAAATTATTAATCCAATGATCTTGAACATTTATATGCAGAAATTAGACAGTAAGAGCTATCCAATGCACGTTAAAACACGGAAAAAAGTTGCGTACAACTCGAGATATGACCTTCTGAAGGTACTGCTCTGAGTGAGTATAGCAGAGAACAAAACAGAGAAGTAAATGGTGATAGATGTATAGATTCACATATGATTACAACTACATTGGCAATGAATCTTTGCACAATGGGAGTAGAATGATAGAGCTATGGAGTAAGCTCTTCAATCTCTACAAAATGACATCAAGTGGTCATGTACAAGGCTTGCTAATCGCCTCTTCCTTCT
>CM035427.1:136490662-136500662 GCA_020310875.1 Ceratopteris richardii | reverse complement strand
CCTTGCCAGCTCACTCATTCACAGACATTAGGTTTTTCCTTATGGTAATCTTTATATATTGCACTTGTTGTATTCTTGTTTTTAGGTCATTCTTGTACATTCCTTTTTATGTAATAGAAGAAGAAGAAGAAGATAATTCTTCTTCTAATTATCTATGTTAATTATTGAAGAAAAGAATCTTGGTGAGGATTCAAACTCCCAACGAAAATCTAGTTTTGAGCAGATATTCTACTGTGGCAGAGGAAGAGGCAGAGTTAGAGGTTTTGGACATGGAAGAGGAAAAAATAACCAAGACCAAAGTCAACAACAGAATCATGCAAGAGGAAGAGGATAATATCGAGGTAGGGGGAGCCAAAGAGGCCGTAGAAATTTCCAAGGAAATGATTCAGGTAATGACAGTAAAGGATGTTGGAATTGTGGTAAACTTGGACACTTTGAACGTGATTGCAGGTTGAAGAATCAAAATAACAAAAGGAAGCAAAACAACTATGCATCCACAAGTGCATATGATTTTGAGAAGCTGTTTATAGTTCAACATCACATGATGAATACGATGTCTGCTGGTGTTTCAAAATTGAATGATAATGTCTGTTATGTTGATTCAGGTGCTTCAAATCACATGACCAGTCATGCGAAATGGTTTAGTACTTTGCAAAAATTACTAGTTCTTGGATATATTGAAACAAGTGATGAATCTGGTTTCTGTTGGACAAATGGTTGACCATGGATTACAAGTCAAGTTCAATGTTGATGAGTTATATGTAGAAGAATACAAATGGGATGGAAGATTGATTGCTAAAGGAAACAAAGTGGGTAGGATGTTCACCTTAAATGTGAAAATTCCTAAAATGAATGCAACCATGTTTGCAAAAGATGCATGAGTTATTGTTGATATAGAGATATGGCACAAACAAATTGGACATGCAAACTTGCAAAGGCTGAAATTGATGTAGTCAAAGGAGATTGTCCATGGACTACCAAATTTCAAGGTTGCAGAGATGCAAAAGGTATGTGCAGCATGTCAATTTGGTAAACAGTCAAGATCATCATTTCCGCATGATAAGCATGTTAGTGAGAATGTGCTAGAAATAGTACATACAGAGGTTTGGGGTCCTGTAAAGACCACATCTATGGGTGGTTGCAGGTTTTATGTTACTTTCATTGATGACCATACACAGAAAGTGTGAGTATATTTCATGAAAGAGAAGAGTAAGGTGTTCACTCAGTTCTAGAATTTTAAATCTATGGTGGAAAAGCAGACATGGAAGTATATTCGAACATTAAGGTCTGATGGAGGAGATGAATACATGTCAAATGAGTTCAGCAACTTTCTTAAAACTCATAGAATTCGATGTCAGTTTTCATGTGGGTACACACCACAACTGAATGGTGTTGTTGAACTAAAAAATAGTCATATTGCAAAAATAACAAGAGCTTTGATGGCTGAGAAGAATATGCATCATTGTTATTGGGCAGACGTTGTGCATACGATTGTATACATTATGAATAGAACTGCAACTACTGTTGTACATCAAGTTACACCTGAAGAAAAGTTCACACGTAAAAAGCAAAACTTATCACACATGAAAGTTTTTGGCTGCATTGCATATGTACATGTTCCAGATGAGCTGAGGATGAAGCTTGATCCAAAAGCAGAAAAATGTGTCTTCATTGGATACTCCCTTAAGCAAAAGGGATATAAATTTTATAACCCACTCACACGACAGGTGAAGGTGAGCAGAGATGTGGTATTTGATGAAATGTCAAGCTTCTATGCAAATGCCAAAGAAGGACTGAATCTTGAGCCAAATGACAAAGAAAATGTTGAAAAATCAAGTGCAGAATCTCAAGTTTTGAGTGGATCGGATGCATCACCAATCAATAGTTCCAACTCAAATCCATGGAGTGGAAGATTGCATGGAAATTTCAGTCTAGCAAATTCATCAAATACATCCAAGAAAGGTAAAGAAAAGCTTTGTGCTGATAGTAAAACATGTGTAGGCTTTGAAGTCGTTGATGGAGATTCAAGCGGTTTAGAAAAGATTCTTGATAAGGAACTTGGATTGCCCTCTGTGAAGACTCCAAGAAAAAAAAGCACATGCAAATGATACAAGGAGACGTGACCTAAAACCAAGAAGATCTGGGAGGATGCGGAATTTAGTGCAACGATTGACGTATGATAGTTATATGGCTCGTCATTGTGCCTACATGACCAAGATAATACAAGATGCTGAACCTTTTTGTTTTGGAGATGCAATTGGAAATGCAGATTGGGAAAAAGCTATGGATGAGGGGATGGCTGCACTTTATGGAAACGATACATGGAAGCTGGTCCCATTGCCACAAGGAAAGAAACCCATAGGATGCAAGTGGGTTTACAAGGTAAAGCACAAAGCTTATGGTAGCATAAGTAGGTACAAAGCACGATTGGTAGCAAAAGGATATGCACAAACATATGTCATTGATTATGAGGAAACATTCAGCCCTATAGCTAAAATGTCTACTGTTAGAATACTTGTTGCATTAGCTACAACAAAAGGATGGACTTTGCATCAGATGGATGTGAAGAATGCATTCTTACATGGTGAGTTACAGGAAAAAGTATACATGGACCAGCCAGAAGGATATGAAGATTCAAAGCATCCAGAATATGTTTGCAGGTTGCAAAAGGTTTTGTATGGGCTCAGACAACCTCCTCGAAAGCATTAAAGAGGTAAAGCAACTTCTTACGCAGGAATTTGACATGAAAGATCTTGGTGCGCTATGTTATTTCTTGGGCATTGAGTTTATACATATAAAAACAGGTATATGGATGTCATAAAGGAAATATGCCTTGAATATGATGCAAAAGTATGGTATGGCTGATTGTAAGCCAATTTCTATGCCATTAGATCAGAATTTTAAGTTAGATACTACATTAGGTGAAGCACTGGAAAATGCTACTATGTACAAGAAAATTGTGGGAAGTTTGATATAGCTGATAATAATGAGGCTTGAACTTAGCTACACTGTTGGACTTGAAAGTCTATTTATTTGGGTTCCTAGGAAGCCACATTTAGATGCTCTGAGGTGCACTCTACGTTATGTGAGTGCTACTTTGGATTATGCATTGTTTTATGGAGATGATGTAGATTTGTAGGTTCATGGATACATCGATGCAGATTGGGCTGGTAACATTCCAGATAGAAGATCTACTAGTGGCTTTCTATTCTCATTTGGGAGTGCAGCTATTACATGGAGCAACAAGAAGCAACCCATTGTTACTTTGTTGAGTACAGAGGCTGAGTATAGAGGTGCTGCAATGGCAGCATGTGAGGCATCATGGCTGGAGATGCCACTTGCAGATTTAGGTGTGGAAGTGCAAAAGCCTATCACTATCTATTGTGATAATCTTAGCAGTATACAATTAATATGGAACCTTGTTTTTCATGATAGAACAAAGCATATTGAGGTACATTATCACTTCATTAGAGAGAAGGTATTAGCATGTGATATTGATCTTGTTTATGTGAGAACAGATGAGCAAGTTGCTGATATTTTCACTAAAGCACTTGGAGCAGAGAAGCTGAAGAAGTTTTGGAAGATGCTTGGATTAGAGGACATGACATTGAGCTTGAGGAGGAGTGTTGAGATATCAAGCTCAACATGTGATGATCTAGGATGACACATATCAGTTTTTTGTTTCTCTGACATGTATAGTGGTCACACCAATATATGTCAGGGATACTTCATTGAGCTTTATTAGATTTATCTACTGAGAGTGATGGCACATTTGTTCCTTGCCAGCTCACTCATTTGCGGACATTAGGTTTTTTCTTATGTACTAATCTTTATATATTGCACTTGTATTCTTGTTTTTAGGTCATTCTTGTACATTCCTTTTTATGTAATAGAAGAAGAAGAAGATAGTTCTTCCTTACCTCAATCTGAGTGTGTGATTCTCTTTGATTGTGAGAGATCGTGTGTGAGATCTCTTCCTTATCTACTTCCTCGTGACATTGGTTAAGTTCAAGATGGAGAATATTAAAGTTGTAGGTACACCCATGGAATTGAATCACAAGCTTAGTGCCCATGAAGGGGAACTACTTGGAGACATTACATATTATCAAAGTCTTGTTGGGAGTCTCAATTATGCAACCCTAACAAGAGTGGAAATATGCTATGGAGTAAGTACATTAAGTCAATTCATGCATACACAAAGAAAAAGTCACATGAAAGTTGCCAAAAGGATCTTAAAGTATCTAAAGGGTACTATAAATGAAGGCCTATTTTATCCATTCACATCTGACTTGGATATCAAGCTATATTCTGATGCAGATTGGCTTGGCTCAAAAGATGATAGGAGGAGCACTTCTGACTACTTATCTTTTGCATGGTCATCAAAGAAATAACCAATTGTGGCATTGTCATCAAATGAATCAGAATATAGGGGCTTAACAAATGCAACACAAGAGGCTATGTGGCTTAAGTTACTCTACACATATTTGGGATTACATTCTTATACTCCAATGGTGTTTGGAGATAACACTAGTTCATTGCATTTGGCTCCCAATCCTATGTACCATGCAAGGACTAAGCACATTCAAATGCACTATCACTATGTGAGAGAAAAGCTACTTAGCAAGGACATCCAATTTTCCTATGTGTCTACAAATGTACAATGTGCAGACATGTTAACCAAATCTCTTGATGGCACTAAATTGAACACATTCAAGATGATGATTGGATTGCAGGAAATCAACGAAGACCAAGCATGATTAGGCTTGAGGGGGAGCTGTTGGTACAAATGAGTCCAAGCCTACATACTTGGAAAATTAGCATTCACTTCATATAGTCACCTAAAGTCACATATGACTATTCTGTTGTAAAAAGCATTTATTTTTATCCTTGTAAAAGTGCATATGTTAATAGCATTTACTCTCATGTGAAATTAGAAGGAATCAAATCACGAATTGTTTGATAGGTGATTGATGAGAAAGCATGTCCTGAAGTTTAGGATTTACTTTATGGTAAGAGTTTGAATTTGAATTATAAAAAGTGGCTCCAACTCTAGCTATAAAAGATGGATCGAAATCTCACATGAGAGAGAGCCCGATTTGAAGATCTTTGAGAGGGGTTTTCAGTGCTTAGTGAGCTTATTCTATAGCTCCATCACTACCCTCACATTGTGAAATTATATATTGCCAATGTCATTGTAACTCTATGTGATTTAATACATATACATTGATCACATCTCTACTTCAGTTCTCTATCATGTATCACTCAAAATAGTGAGTTTCTCTGATCTGGTTCTCAGTATATACTTAACCATCTTGAGTGATTTAACTTGCTATACATTTAGTACAAAGTCTATTTGTATGCTACAAATTTTCAGCTCCATTGCATTAGCCATCTGCTTGCCATCTTTGATTTACGGCTCACTGGTCGGCACACTGTTAGACTCCTAAAATATTGGGATGGTCATCTGAATTACTAAGCATAATTCTCTAAGTACGCTTGATCATTTCTAATGAAATAACTTGAGATTGGTAGCTATCTAAGTTAATTAGATATTTCCAAAAGGAATCTGATCAATTGCTGATAGGTGAAGCACACTATTCACTTGACTGAGCAGATGTAGTGACCAAAATAGCAAGTTTTGGTTCACTATGAATATTCCAAGTCATCTGTTTTGATCCATTGATTAGAAGATCATACTCCAAAGCACTTATATGGTTCCAAGCTCTAGGAGCTTGTTTCAAACCATAAAGTGCTTTCCTTAATTTGCATACATAATATGGTTTATCTTTGTCTTCATACCCTGATGGTTGAGCCATGCAGACCTTTTCAGAGATCCATCCATTAAGGAATTCATTTTTAACATCTAACTGATACAAATTCAAATTTTTTGAGGTAGCAATACTCACCAAAAATCTGATAGTTGGCATCTTGGCCACACGTGAGAAGGTCTCCTCATAATCCACTCCATGGGTTTGAGCAAACCCATTTGCTACGAGACTTGCTTTATACATGTTGATTGAGCCACCTAAATTCTTCTTGAATTTGTAAATCCACTTGCATCCTATTACCTTCATAAATGGTTTCTTGGGAACCGAATCCCAAGTGTCATTCTCTTGTAGTGCTTGAATCTCCTCCCGCATAGCTTCTCTCCATTCTTCCTTCTTGTTGCCTTCTTCAAATGAAGAAGGTTCCTCTGACATAGAATCCTTAGCCATATATATAGAATGCTTAGTGACCAATGATGTGTCATAGCCATACCTTATAGGTTTCTTACTTTCCCTTTGAGATCTTTTAAGTGCTTGATTGGATGACTCTAGAATGTCTTCCAATTTTTTCATCTTCGCTTTTCCCTTTGACTTCCAAGCTTTATATTCTTCAAGGTTGATAGGCTCTTTATCTTTTGAATTGGCTTCTTCTGATATACTTGATTCTTCTTTGGTTAAAAGTTGGAATGTCACTCTCCAAATGGGAAATATTACTTTCATGCAATCATCCTCAAACCAAGAATTATTTTCATCAAAAACCATATCCCTACTAACTATAAATCCTTTGTTATAGGGATTATATAACCTATATCCTTTCTGATTTAGATCATATCCAATAAATATACATCTCTCAGCCTTTGGATCAAGCTTTCCCCTAATCTGTGAAGGAATGTGTGCATAGGTAATGCACCCAAAAATTTTGCAATGATCCAATGAGGATCTCCTGCCATTCCAAGCTTCATAAGGTTTTATCCCATCTAATGACTTGGATGGAAGTCTATTAATTAAATATGTAGCTATAGAAATAGCCTCTGCCCATAGATAGTTAGGGATTTTTTCTCATTCAACATTGACCTTGCAGCCTCTACTATTAACCTATTTCTTCTATCTGCTACCCCATTCTGTTCAGGGGTAGACATTGTTGTATACCCCTGAAGGAATCAAACTCATGTGAGAAATACTCACCATCTCCATCAGATCTAAGACTCTTCAAGCTTCTACCTGTTCGATTCTCAACCAATGCCAAGTACTTTTTGAAACAAGTGAAGACTTCAACTTTATGCTTCATAAAATAAAGTATTTTCTATCTACTATAGTCATCTATGAAAGAGACATAGTACCTTGACCCTAAAATTGAAGGTTCTTTGCTAGGATCCCATACGTGTGTGTGTACAAGCTCCAAGTAGTCTTCATATATGTATCCTCTTTTGTTGAATGGTTGCCTATGTGATTTGCCAAGTTGGCATGCTCCATATTTTTAAATCATATGTTGCTTAGTCACATTTGGGATGCCAAGTATTATCTAATCCCTACATATTTGTCATTTCACCTATATGACCTAGCCTCTTATGCCAAATTTCCAATTCTGATAGGTTTTGATCCTTATAATTGAAGAGAGCAATATTCCTAGTATCTTCAACTTCAAAGGTGAAAAGTCTCACCTTTTGCAATCCTCTTAAAGCCTTGTTGAGGGTCCTCCACATATGCTCCATGCCTTGTGAATCTAACCTGTAAACCCCTCTCAACAATTTGTCCAACATTGATTAGGTTTTTTGTAATTGTTGGCACATACAATACTCTGCTTAGGAGGTTTCTATTACCATCAGATACTTTAAAATTTCCAATCTTCATTACTGAGTGCCTAGTGTCATCACCTGTCTGGACTTCATGCTTCCCTTTGGGTTCTTCAAGATCAGATAACAATGCTACATTGCCTGCTACATGATTGGAGCAGCCAGAATCGATATAGAATAGATGCTCATTATCTTTACCTTGCTTGGATGTCATGTTCATGATCAATAGAGAATCCTCTTGTTCTGCATAATTGTTGTGGTCTCTCCTTCCTTTGAAGCCTCCTTGATAGTTTTTGTAGCCTTGGTTGTAATTTTGATGATAATTATTTCCTCCATTATTGAACATGCCTCTTGATTGTCCATAACCTCCTCTATGGAAGCCTCTTCCTCATTGGTTCTTTGTATTCCTAAAGCATTTATTTGTGTTGTGATTGCTCAAGCCACAAATGTTGCAAGGTGGAGCATTGTATGGTCTCCCCTTGCCTTGCTTTCCTCCTCTACCCCTTCCTCTAGTACCTCTACCTCTACCTATGAAATTCACTTGAGAGGTACTTGCATCTTCCTCAAAATTCTTACCTTTTCCTTTATCTTTGCTCTTACCTCAGTGTAAAGGGCAGAAGGTTGATTACCTCTAGAAGCTTCTCTATTTTTTTAGCTTTGTTTCATGTGTGAAGAGTTGTCCCATTAGAGTATTGAGGTCAGGTATCTGCATGTCCATATATAAGTCCATTGTTGTGGTCAAAGACTCCCATTTGTCATCAGATTTAATGCCATTTACGATCTGCCTTACTATCTGCTCCTCTTTTATTTCTTCTCCAATACTTCCAAGTTGATCAGCTACATCTTTCATCTTGGTCACATAGTCAACTACACTTTGCTTTGGTTGCTTCTTCAAGGTTGTGAACTCCATCCAAAGTTGGTTCTTCCTATCCCTTGCATTTGATGAGAAGTATGAAGAAAGTACTTCCCAAGTCTCTTGGGAGGTCGTGCAATTCCTAATATGAGGTAATAAGAAATCAAATATTGAGTTGAGTATGTAAGACCTAGCTAGAGCATCCTTTGCACACCATGTAGCTAGTATCTCTTTCTTCTCTCTTGTAGGTTGGATTTTTTTTCTGAAGGTTGGAATTCCTTCATCTTTAGATATGTATCCATACAAGCTTCTTCCTTAGAGGTAAGCCTTCATCCTTAGGGACCATGCTAGATCATTTTATTGCCCCTGTCCAATTTATCAATGAATGATGGAAATCCATCTCCCATGTTACCTTATTGTTGCTCTAATACCACTGTTGGAGGAGATGGTGGATAGGTTCCAAAGATGAGGTGGTGTTGCAAATCCCTACTTCACACCAGCCAAGAACAAGTTGAGTGTAAAGTAGACATCTTGAGTTTCCCAAGAACCATAAATAATCACCTAAGTGCTTTGGAGTATGATCCTCTAATCAATGGATCAATACAGATGACTTGAAATATTCATAGTGAACCAAAACTTGCTATTTTGGTCACTGCATCTACTTAGTAAAGTGAACAGTGCTCTTCACCTATCAGCAATTGATCAAATTCCTTTGGCTCTAAAGTACTTGAATCCAACTTCTCTCCAAGGACACACTGATCTAAAACATGGACTTCTAGATCAACTCAATACATCGTCTAATCGAAGGCAAGGAGAATATCATCAAGCCAATGTAAAACCAAAAAGCTATGTTGCTCTTCTCAAGTAAGAAGAGGTATATAGAGATATGAATTTTGATCCAAGAAAACAAATTCAATGCAAAGAGATAATTTATACAAAAATAATGTTAAATTCCATTAAAGTGTAGCATCTATCAAGCTATACTTCAAAAAGTGGCTTCAAGTAAGGTTGGAACAAGTGAAGTGGTTATATTTCAAATTCAAATATTTACAAGATCCTAATCGCTTTCTTCTACCCCTTACCAAAAACTTTATCTACCATCTATTACTCAAGTTCTCAACTATGTTGAAGTTTCCGATAACCACTATTGGGATAGGGAGTCCCTTAAGAAAGTTTTAGCACTCCCATCTCTCAATTGAAGAGTTGGGCCCATGAATCAATATGATTGAGAAAGGGAAAGGACTCCCAAAAGTAACTACAACCCACTTATCTTACTACCATTATTTTGTGCAGGTTCCAAGATGCAACTATAATTGACTGGATAATTGATAGGATTCTTAGACAAGGTGTGCCCAGTAAAAAAAAAACCTGTAGGTATTGAGATCCACACAACATTACATGTAGATGTTACTTAGTCCTCATATTTTAAGGGAAGAGTTATACTTGTCACTTCATTAGATAAATTTTTTGGTCAACGGAGAAGAGATGAACTTGCCAAATATCATTGTTCTCATCTTTCAAATATTGGTGCATGTGAAGTAGTAGCATGTTCTTGTTCTAACATGGAACAACGGTGCAATGTTTGGATC